>JANDBE010000045.1:33193334-33209239 GCA_024320915.1 Erigeron philadelphicus | reverse complement strand
ACACAAAGGCTTATGGTGTGAATGTTGTTGTGATTCTGAACAAGTTTTCTACTGATATCGGTATAATACTACTTGCCCCTTAGTAATAAGAAAATATCATACCTTAAAGTGCAAAAGCAACAAGATTAAAAGCCACCCAAAGTCCTAATTAAAATGCGCAGAACCTCCTAAACCTTGTTTTGTTTAAGTGTTTAGATAATTATTGTATAAGGCATTCGTTCTTTTTAGGGGCAAAAAGGTGTGGCATTCTAGCCCCTTTTGACTCAGACTACTACCCATTTCAATTGAAATAACGTTGATTTTTTTATGTTGTAGGATTGATTGCTTGATTAATGTTCTAAGTTTTTTTCTTCTTTTTTTTGACCTGAAAGGTGGACAGACAGACTGAAATGTATAGCAAATAAGGATTCTCGGATCTGCCCATCTGTATGGCGAAAACTCAATACTCGTTTTCTGATAATGCCTCAGCTAGCCAACTTTAGGATTGTGTTGCCAATTAGGGATGTTAAGGGAAACATCGGTGCTGGACTCATTTAGCCATTGGTTTGGACACTGAGCACAATGTCTGGACTACTTACGCGACCTTCCTTCTATGACATTGATCTCGACACTGAAACTGGATGGGTGAAAGGGCTTTTTTTAAACCCATAAGAACTCAAGAACAGGGTTCAGTTGATTGCATTTTCTTTATTATTCCCACTGCATTAAATTTGAGTTTCTGTACTTCATAATGCGTATTATATAAGTTACAAGTCTTTTTTAGTATGTAAAATATGTTTGAAATACTTACAGTTTGGTTAGTGATTTACCCAAATGAATAACCAACTGAAGCTATGTATGAAGGTAATAAATGGGTATTTCAAAATCTTCTTTCTTGAAACAATCGCCATTGCAGTTGTGTCATTTATATAATATGGACTGTTGTATTATACTAAATCAAAATTGATGGTTTTTGCTTTGTAATCCCGAATCAAGTAGAGTGTAGCCAACACCCAAGGTTTTAGAGCGAATAGAACACTTCATTTAGTCGTAATTAGCATTGAAGATTCTACAGGGTTGAGTATTTAGCTGATTACAACTTCTCTTATATAATCTTAGGAATGAACAATCTATGGATTAGCAACCCAGCAGTTCTTTCTAATCTCTCCAGCATCAGGTGAGGGGTTGTATATTTCCCATCTTTATCATTGAACAAAAACCGTGTGCTGTCGCTGTAGACTTCGTGTAGTTGAAATAAATCAGATTCCAGAATTCCCCTTCCATTAATTAATCAAGTTTTGGGTTAAGTTTTAAAGTAATGCTCACCAAGAGAACGAATCAAGGGCAGCTATGACCAGAATGTACGTCAGCACAAGAATCTACTCTAGTTACATTCACAAAGCTATCATGGAAGTGAAGACGAATCAAAGAAGCCGTCATGTAGCAACGAGTAAATGATCAAGGAATACTCGGAAGAGAATTGGGAATCATGGTGGGAGGATGAGCACAAAACACCTTTTGTACATGGTCTTATACTAGAGATATAACTCTTTTTCAACATATTTTATTTTATATTGTTAAATTGATAAAAATGATATAAATGTAATATGAAGATTAGGTATGTGGATAATTGATCACTAGAAAGATGTATCTAAATCTGTACACTGATCTAACTCTGTGCGGTTGTACGTGAGTAGCTCAGTGCCTGCATTTTGAGGTAGCAGAGTGAATTAATGTTGGATGCAAGCGCCATATATAGTGACCATTCAAGGAATTAAGGGCAGGCAAATTTACGAAAAGCTATTCATTAGTCTAGAATGCTTTACTTCTCCCATATGTTCTAAACCACTCTTGAATTCTTGGCTCTTTTTTGGGGAAGGCGACCTACTCATAGTTTTAGTGTAATCCTAATGCATGTGGTAGTGTAGACGAGTATGCATCGTAGATGAACTTAAAAGTTACTAGATAAGGTGACCCGTAGGAAATTTGGATAAATGAAGGAACGAACATCCACTGTTGGAGAAGCATGACCAGTTATCGAGCGGTCTTATCCCTCTCAACTATACATGGATCTGAGGAAACTTGGACGGACGCTTTGAGTCCATGTATATAAAATCTTATGGTTCAGTCTAGCATTAGAATTTTCGGAATATACAAAGGCAAAAGGAAATATAAATTATAGGATCCTTTTAAGGTGTTCCCATACAAGTGCTTTAGAGTTTATTCCTATGTGATAGTGATACTACCGAATAAAAGATCCTGAGAAGTGACATGAGATCTTTTATCAGCATGAAGCATTTAGATTTAATTATACATCGTTAGCATTTCAACTATTTTACTTTTGACCATAATTCTGACTTTCAACCATTATTTCTTCTCCCTTTAGCCAAAAGTAATACTGTACAGTGTACAATACGTTTTTGTTCAATTTAGATTCCGTCCCTTCCTAGTTCCTACCTTCCCTTTCATCTTCTTTTCCACTTAAATCAGATATCTGTCTGTTCGACATCAATTGACTAAGCACCTTTACCGGGAGTAAAAATCAAGCCAATATAGTTCATTCAATGATGAACTTTCCATATATGAAAATACATATACTCATAGCACCTAGCCGTTTTTGTTTTCTGTTTCAATCTAAAAAAACTCATGAAATGAAATTTTTGCACGACTATGAAACCTTTTTTGTTTGAAAAATAAAATATGATGTGGATGATGCAGCGATGCTTAAACCCAATAAATAGTTTCTCAAGCAATTGTTGACCTTTCTTGACCTTTTAGTACATCATGGCATTAGCATACAACCTTTTTTCTCTTCTAAAACAATGTGGCATTCTTGCAAGTTGCAAGCATAATTACGAAGGACAAGACCGTGCATAACACCAAAATTGGCATAAAGTCTAATTTAAGATGATACATTTACATGGATGCGATGCCCATCAGATCACACGTTAGCAATTGTTCATTGCTTAATGCACAGTTACATAGAACTAGCTAGCTACCCAAAAATCAAACACAGAAAGGCCTTCAAACAGTGGCAACATTACAAGACTACTCTTTGTTTCTAGCTGACCGATCTTTCCTATGCCCTCCAAGAATACGAGATATTTGCAAACCTCTGCTGAATGCTTGGTTAAACAGCATACGTGTTTGAAATTCTGAAACAAAAGGAAACCATGCAAGAAACGCAACTGGGGTGAACAGCAGCAAACCCATCACTATCTCATATCCACGAGCAAGTGTTCTAATAGATCCCCAGAAACCTGCTGTCTTCACCACGGGTTTACATGCTTGAGCAATCTGACAATCAGAAAACACACCGGTTTATATGAGTCCAGTTCATATAGTGTGTATAAGAAAAACAGAGATTCAATAAGGGATTCCATTTAATAGATAGCAATTGTACAACGAGTTAGGAGCCCACTAATCTAAGCAACTGGTGGCTTTAGGATGCAAACAGTAGTCAAGATGTTAACAAAGATTTGAAAGTAGGCCCATTAATTTTGTCCTTACCAATATCCTCCCATGAATCTAAGCTGAATTTTTATAATAGACTGCTCTTAATATTTATAAAGATAAGCCAAAATGACAGACAATGTTCTTGTATCAACTACACGCATGTAACATTAACACACACAAAAAAATTTTGATTGTACAGGAGAAAGCAAGCATTTACTAACCAATAATAAACCCCAGCCGGTTGGCATAAAGGCAAGTATGCACACAACAATGTCTTGTAGTGTCATATGGGGAAGGGCAATCAGGATCACCAGAATAGAAACAAACATGATGAAGATTGCCCCTTTGATTAGGCGGAAAACAAGTTGAAACTTCGCACTGAATTTCATCCGCCCGAAAGATACAGCCTGAGGATCGAAACAAAAAACTTAGAACCAAACAAATTAAAATAACAATAATTCCTAAAAAAAGGGCAAAAATATATTTATAACATCCTCACCTTCACCACCAACAAAATGGCGAAAATGACCACCCATGATATACCATAAACCTGTCCACCATCAAACAAACATATACAACATTATTACGATGTTGCAAAATAGAGTATAGAAAAAGCTCGACAAAACACTTACCAAGACACTCTTCTGATGCTTTGTCATACTTAGATGATAAACAAGCCCGTACTGATAAATAAAAAAACGCAATGCTAACAATATCTCTACTATAACACCACGCTTTCCTGAATAATGTAGATGTTCTTGCTCCTCTTCCCACCATGACTCCCAACTCTTCTCAGGAGGCACACCAATACCACCCTGGTTGCTAATCCACTTATTCCAATCAGACCAGTCATCCACAATCTTTTGCCACTCAAAACCTGAGGGATTGAAAAGGAAAGGAGCAAATAGCCATGTGCCGACCATAAACCATATCGAGATAGTGATCAATAGGTAAGCAACTGCCCCTCTATATGATTGACCAAATATTTGGTAAACAAGTAGCAAGACCATTAGCTCGATTCCCTTTACAAAATGACTACGGGAGTAAAGACGATAATTTTCAGCAAACTTTGCATGAAACACGACAAATCCACGGCCTGTCGCCCGGTACTTTGCCCCTCCATGAAGCAAGGTCCTACCATAGTAGTGAGTCTTTGTTCCAAGTGAAAATGTGAAGAACACAGGGGCAAGTTGCAACTGCATGAGAATGAATTCACTTAATGCAGTCCGGAATCCTCTTTCTAGACCAATTTCCATCATCATAGGTAGAGCCATTAAGAACCCAATTTGCACAAAGGATTGTGAAGCAAGAGCTACTTGAAGTGGTTTATTGTGTCGAATGGCAGGTTGTGAAGCAAGCCCTTCCTCGAGTCCACTAAGAACAAGGTAAAGACGCCCATATAGAAACACATACACCGTCAACACGGTGATCTGCAAAAAGAGAAAGTGATGAGTAAAAATACATAATAAAGAAACAATATTACAATATGAAAGGACAGATTTTGGCAAGCGCATTACCAAGGTACTAAAGTAGAAACCGATTGTAGTGAAGTAGCATGAAAGCATTCTGAAAAAGTCAAACCGGTGACCAAGTCTGTAAACATCACGACTAAGGGTTTGTTCCCCATTTCCATTGGCTATTTTTGCCTCAAACAGAGATATTTGATTTAAACCCACGTCTCTCCCTTTACCAACTTGTATATATTCATGATGTGTAACATTGCCTTCACGGAGTGTGGAATTGAAACCTTTACACAAAGAAAAAACGGTAAGATCGTACCAAAAAGAGTTATTACACGAGAGTGAGAAAGAGATTAATACCGGCAAATATATCTTCACTCAGATTTATGATCTTGGAGGCTTTGCTCACACCCCCTCTTGTCAAGTGAAAGAGCCTATCAAACACATCTGGATGACCATAATGAAAACGAACCTTCAAAGGATTGGCCAACAACCTTTGACCAATTGTTACAAAACTTGTTTCTTGATTGGACATAAACCATGCAAGAGAAGAAACACTGCCAGTAAAAATATGTTCTCGAAGTCCCAAAATCGTGGGGTATCTCACATCATCGTGTTTTTTCAGAAATTCTTGAAGCAAGTTTCTCATTTTTAAGGCCTCTTCCATGTAATTGTCCTACAAGAGGATGTTCAATTGAAGTTTATGTGACATAAAAACTGTTCATTTATATCTGGAAATAAAAGAATGGGTTCAATAGAATACCTGGTTCATGTCGATCGTCTGCAAGCCCTCTCCACGTGTGAAGATGATCGCGTGATTCTGATTCTCAGGCTTTCCTTCTCCCAATATTGCAGGTCCAGGCAATTTTATCTTATATATAACCTGGACGATAATTATTGTATGTTTATATGAAGTTTCAGAAAGAAATAATCCAGTCTTTACATGAAAAAAAAGGAAACAAAACTATGAATATTCGATTTCCTACCTGATCCAAGTTTTGGCCCGTTTCAGAAGCATTGGAATTTGGCATGGCTTTAACTAAAGCAGAGTAATAAACCTTGTGGTTTACTTTCTTAGTTGCGTCTTTGCTAGGCTCCTCAACCTCGTCAATGTATGCTACACGTAGGGACGGGTACTCCGTCATAAGTCTCAGAACATTTTGTGCACGAAGATCCCCTGATCGTTTTTGAATGCCATATTGTTGGCATGACACCACATATGTAAACTTCATATCAGATACTGCTTGGCACTGAGCCCACAATGACCTTTCTCCCTTCATCTGGTCCTCATTCAATTCAATCGCCTTATACCCCTCCATCAGATCTGGTCAACCAACAACAGAGAACAGCTCACCAAACCATTTATTATTAGCTTCTAACCTCATTTCTATTAGTTGAAATAGTGTAATGCAAGAGAAAGTACCTTGGTCTTTAGCCATATCAAGAAACGCCTGAAGCTCCAAGGCTTTACGATAATACATCATTCCCCGAACTGGCATAAATAATGATGAAATGATCAAGATAAACCTATAAGGTGTTAAGTCTTAAAGATGTTACTTAACTTAAGTCGAACTCTACCAGTTTTGGTCAATGTTTGTCCTCTATAAGAAGCCCAAAGACGTAGATGATCCTCTAATTCGTCGTTTCCTTTTAGGTCATCTTCGTTGAGACAATTCACTCTCTCAAGAAAGTTGTTCCACTCATCTGAAGGTCATTGTCAATAATATATTTTAACAATATAGACATATTTTAAGGGGGGAAACACACAGTGGTATCTTGTAAGCAGATGATGGCATATGACAGACCTGGGAAAATCTTCTGCAAATAGAATAGGATTGATACCCCATCCTCGTTCGGGACTTCCAAATCATGCAACGAAAAGAGAACCTCCTCCGTGTAATAAGGTGTAAGTACACTACAAAACAACACAAAAAAAATCATACACAATACTACATATAATGGCCCACATATGAAGTGATCAAGTGAGCAAATCTATTTGATAACAAAACCTCCAGCTGAAAGACTTACGAAAAAGAAAGCATATTGCGAACTTTGGGGGCTGACGGCATATCCATAAATAATGAATTGGAGAAGAAGGAAATCCGTCTTCTAGCTTCCAAATTAGATGGCACGTCCATAGCAGACTCTTTCACTGTAAGCAACAGGTACAACCTGTTGATCTACAAAAGAACAGCATTTAAGAAAAATATACCAAATCCAAAAAAAAAAAAAGAGAATGAAATGTCTGTATTTCTTGTTAGAATTACTTTTTCCTTCCAAGCTTCTGATTCTGGGGTCGGGAATAGAATTGCTCCTGCCGGAGCAAATAGCTGGTATTGATCCATCTCATAACCTGGCTCATCCAAACTATACAAAAAGAAAAAGAACACAAGGTAAAAATTGATACAAGGTGAAAACTGGGAGTAGTTAAGAGGAAAAGGATTTACTTGGGAAACTGATCCTCCATTATGTCTCTGGTAACAACTTCATGCATATCCTGAAAAAGGATAACAACTTGATCCCGATCCTCCTGCTTATTTGTTAGCTGCGGATACCAAATCATATTGTGTTAGCTTAGAAGACACAAGAAGTTGCAGAAAGCTACTTAAATACTTACCAAGTAATTGATAAGCTTGACAACATGATCGTAAAGGATAGGGAGAGCACTCATTTTGAACTCTTTCACTAGAGTACCATTTTCGATATGTTTGTCAACTTCTTCAAAGATGTCATTGATAATCCTGTAAAAAAGTCAATTTGTGCTACACAAAGTAAGAAACGGAAAATAGATGCAACTATCAACAACTAGTCGTCATGCCATGAACATGTTAAAGGAAATTTTTAAATCTTCTCTGCCAAAAACCATAAGTAGACTTACTTCTTCTCGCGATTGCCACGAACCAAAAACTTAATAATGTTGCGGAAGGAAGCATAGCATTCACGAACCGCACAAGACATATAATTGTCATTATCAATCCTCTTTTTTAGCTCACGATCTTTGCCATTGCTGTCTTTAGCCATATCCAATGCAATAGGAATCTAACCAGTAATTAAAAAACCAATGAAGAACATTTCATAAACTTCTAGATATACCAATTCCAAATATTATCAGGAAAGCGCTAATGATTCAACTGAGCATGCTAATATGTACCATGCTAGCAAGCAGAAAAGGAGGCCACTGTATTAGGTCCAAGTCTAGGTCGGCCCAATAAGGAACAAGCAAGAGGTTCATCTCCCTGTAACCACAAGAAGTTTAAGGCAGCAGATTAGATTTATAAGGCGCTACAACATATAGAGCTCATCTCACAAAAAAGATAAATTTATAGTCACCTATTATTAATAAGATCTTCCTCCCGGAAACTTGTGATAATTTTGTTCCATAACTGAGCAAATCTTGCAGCTTCTTTTCCTTTCTGGGGGGTTATCTGTATTGATCATGAAAAATAAAGCTTCAAGTCACAACTAATTATAACATGATCAGATCAATTGATTTTATGTGCATATATCAGAAGCCATAAACTTACCGTGTCGTAATTACGTGACAAGGTTGCTTTTAGTCCTTTCTTTTTCACTTGATCGCTTTTCTCAGGTGGAATTAAGCAGCCATTAAACGCACCAGGCAATGACTCAAAACGGGACCGTAGCATTCCTAGAGTTCTAATCTACAGACATAAAGACAATATAGTGATTTTAGAACATAATAGACAGCGATGGTGTCCTTTTGCAGATAGAAGGATAGAAGCATGATCAGATCTAAAAATTAACAAACCTCTCCAAGACGACGAAATGCGCCATAAATACCTCCAAATAAAGTAGAGAATATAGCATACCAGATTTGTGTATCCATAAAATACACCTGTATACATTTTATGCGTGTTAATAACTAAACATAAAGATTCTGATGAGCAATACAACCATAAGAAGACGTGTATTCCTACAAGAATGATTGGAGCCCAGAGAGCAACCACCACACCGATATTGTTCTTTGCTGCAAAACCAAATACTCCAATTTCAGAATATAAACCAAGAATTGGATGTTTCGTGTTCTATTTTATAATCATTATATTATTACCTTGTGGGAAGAACTCATGCCATGCATAAGTATTGATATGAACACTCATGATAGCTTTTGTAGGACCCACAAGTGGCTTTATCTGCAATGATGGCTTATAATTGTCAATGCTTACAAATTTTGAAGTATTATTATACAAAGATGTTCAGTAATAAGGCACCAACTAGGCCAAATCTTAAAGTACAGTTAAGAACAAAACCTCCAAATAGTAACTGAAAGCCAGCTTCGTAATAATGAGCAGAATCCAAAAGGTCGTGTACCTGATATTTTAAATCAATACTGGTCACATGAATAGAACAATGTAACTCTCAACTAGTTCTATATGAATTCAACTTCTAATATCTTACTTGAAAAGTGAAAATGTGCTCTCATGCATTCCCCTCCCAACATAAAGGCGAGGCTGTCATATATGATATATTTTAAGTTAAGAATTTTCTTGACCAATAGTCAAATGTAGACCTCAAAACACATGGAATAAACTGAAAGCAATTTAATGTCTGCACCTGAGACCACCACATCATGAGCATCACAATTCTGTAGTCTGAACTCTCAAGGTAACGTCTTATGAAGGGAAATAAAAACAGCACCGCAGCAAGCATGTTGGGTGACAGATAAGCAACAACCGCCACTATGAACAATGAAGGGGAGCCAGAGCTACTCCCAAACCACCCTTTAATGGTTTGAGCAAAACCAGCTGGGTCTTCTGATGTATAAGCGTAAGTAACCGGTAAGATTACAACCCATGCAGCAGCAGATACAACCTTCAAAACGTATCGTAGCTTGACATAGAAGGGCATGCAATGTCTTGCCTTCCAATTGAATATCACATCGAGAACAGCTGCAAAACAAAATTAAGCTAGTCTGTTTTATGCTTCTAATACAACATGTAAAGAAATAAAGTATGAGTTGACACACCTTGACCAAGCTTCAATATTGAGGCAGTTATAAAAACACTCAGTACTTTTTTAAAAACATCGGAATCGAAGATAGTGGTCGGGTTTCCATCACCATTCCAAGCAACAATAATCATAGCCTTAAAAGTACAAATTGTTAGTGACAGTCATGAGCATGTTAAATTTTAGATACGAGCATGAATAGTAGTAGTATCATATAAAGCAGAAGTTACCTGTAAGCATAATATAAAGAAACTCCACATTCTGTCAAAACTTCTAAACACATGCCAATATGAGCGTATCTCGACAAAATTGACTTTAGCAGCTCGCCGACTGCTACTAGTTGGTTTATCATCCTGGATATCACATTTTTCCGCCATTTTAACATAGATTCTGAATTTGAACAAGAAATGTATAGTAGAGAAGCCCTTATAGCTAAAGCTTACCCCATTTTTTTCGGACACACGTGACTTCACAGGCTCACAAAAAAAATCTGCATCAGCACGCATTGGCCAACCTAACCGGAAACAATCCACTGACCTGTAATATTGAAGCAATTCTTAGCAATAATATCACGTAATACAAGTACCTTAACAATTTATCCCACAAGTAAATTTGTACCAGAAATACTCATTTAAATCGTCATAATTTCTCCACTGGGAGTGTTTCGATTTCCCGACTTTGCTCCAGGCAGCTTCCTATGAAACAGGGAAGCAAAAGAATAACTGGCATTGCGAACAAAAAAAATTTCGAATCAAGATGAGGCAATGGAGTATTTTATACCTTTGCTATAACATCATAAATAGGAGAAACCACTTTTGTCAAGAAAGCTTCCTCATCTCCTCCATAAGCTGGTTTTACATTTTCACCGGTCATGGGACTGACATTGCCAGCTAGCATACCGTACAGTTCAAAGGCCATCTATAACATTTGGAAAAAAAAAAACCATTAACTTCATCATTACAAACTGTAGATGTGAACAAACCCGAGAATAAAACAGGAAGCAAGATTCAAGGAATCAAACCTATACATTTTAAGATGGTATTATAGTACCAATGTGAATTAAGAGCAACATCCACAATAACAATTCTATAACTATGTAGATCAAAATAAATACATAAACATGTTGGGCCTCAAAAAATCATACATGATGATAGATGTAGCAGAGGCACTCAGGCATAAATCTCAGGTTTGCAGCCTCCCCCCAGATAAGAAGATACAGGCCCATATACAATAATTTACGTTGTTGAACTTCTTGTTGAATAGTCGGCAACCTATTAGCAGCACATGAAAAAGCTGCATAAGTTCAACAAAATGATACGCACAATAAAATTAAGTTCACCCAAGAGATTGTACTAAATCCTCACCAAAGACTACTTTTACGGTCCAAGTACTTGCACCATTTCTTGTAGTTCTTGAAAAGTTTCTTCATCACTTCATTCAATGCACGCTCATCCAACTATTGAAACAGAAAATAAAACACAATAAGAAGAGATATGAGCTAGAATGAAGCAAGAAAAGAAGATACACAGCATACAAGTCTTTGGGTCATTCAAGCACTAGAAACAAAGTTGACCTTGGGTTGCTGATCAGGTTTTGGAATTTGGCGAATATGAACATTCGCAAGCAACAAAATCAGGTGCTCACGTTGATTTGCCACATTGTCTTTCTGCAAGTGGAAAGGTTCAATAAGGAGTCAGTTGTTGAAAACACAGCTCCCAATCATATATGTACACTTCATGGACCAATATGGGTTACACCAGTAAGCCACTATAGTCTCTCGCTTCCATTACCAGCAATTGATCCATAAACACATGTTACCTGAAACCCAAACATAGATTGAAGCCAATCTAAAATGTCTTCTTCATTTTTCTTCTTGTATTCTCTGGGCCATGGAAGACCTCTTGTGTTACGTAGAGCAACAACAGCAGCTTGAATCTGCAAACCAAATGAAGTCAATCAACAATGATAACAAATGTACAAAATATAAGAAAAGATAGAAATTTGATATATACCTCAGGAAATCTCATAATAGCCTGATTAGCACTATCGGGATCAAGAGGTAGTATATTGTATGGAAGATAAATCTCCGTCTTCTGTGCAACTTTATCATGTGTTTCCAGAATCTGCAGGACCATTCAAGAATGATTAGAAGAAAACAAAAACAGTGACAAAACTTATATTCTTGATGGAAGAAGCATAAAATTTTCTAGTATGCCCACCTCACGGTCAACTTCCACTGCTTGTGTCTGATTAACAGCCTTTAAAACCTCAAAAAGAACATTAGCAGTCTGGTATGCTTTTGTAAGCTGTGCACTGAACAAATAAAAGAGTTAAGCAATAAGCACTGAAAAACAAAACAATTAAAATGCAAAAAGCAGTGAGAACACTGCTTATATCCACTTTGTATCTTTAAACACTCACCGGTCTGCCTTATCCGCAGCACTTTGCAAAGCTTGGATGTACTTTGAGTAATAATGTCGATAAAAGCTCTGCATTTCACGTGCATCACTTTTTTTCATCCTTCCAATCAAAGTGGGGTCATTTTCCTGATCAAAATAAAATAAAAATAAAAAAAAAAGGTCGGTGAATAGAGCAAAAAAAGTAGCCCACAAACAAAGAGGTTGTGGGTTCAAGTCATTCTTGAGACAAAGATCCGGTATATGTAACTTTATTTATTAAAACAAGATAAAACACCATTTAAAAAGTATTTACCCTTTCAAGCCGCTGAAGAAGAGCTGTTTTAAATTGACGCACACCACGTCCGCTGGAAGTGGGATCCAACCTATGAGCTTTCTCAAATGCATAAAACCGACCTGCCACAAAACCATTATTAAAGTAAAACTATAAAGGTACAGATCAAGAAAAGGTGGAAATGGGGGTATACAGTATATTTACAATAAAACTATATTGCAACTATGGATAACTGGAAAAGACTCGTAATCCCAAATAATATACTCTATTCCTCATCTTTTAACTTTGCAGAGATATAAATTCCAATACAAGTATCTTGAACCTAAATAAACCGAGATCAAAATTCTACTAAAATCCGTTTCTTCTTAACTCTCGTAAACCAGAAACAGGATCAGTTCAGCTTCAACTGAGATAGCATGTCAGACAGACGGCAATTCAGTAAAGATATTCTTAATTCCCTTTTGTAGCGTCATAACTGTACGCTGACTAAAAAAATAGGCACTACATATGCTGTGTGGAGCTATTACCATTTTTTAGCCATTCACAGTAAACAAAAGGATACTTTAAAGTATTTTTTTTAAAAAAAAAACTTTCTTCAATAAACCTTTCACGAATGAATGTACTTTAAAAACATGAGATCTAATACAACATTTAGGAGTTCTCAACATTCTAACCAAAAAAATAATAATCTAAAGTCACATTAACTACCTTAAGTTAAAAATTCATATATATATATATATATATATATACACGACATTGTAAACAATTATTAATACTGTGAGCAAAGCAACAAACTTACAAAGATAAGCAACCCTAGCATTACTAGGCTCAACTTCATTAGCCACACGAAGAATGGGAGCAATTTCAACCAACGACGACGGCACAACTTCACTATCAAATATCGACTCTCCGAGATTCCCAGCCGTCTGCGTCCGCATGATCCGCCGCTGCGGCGGCGGTGTCGGATCCGACGAACCGCTTCCTCCACCTCTCGACGTCATCACTTTTTCAAATCACCGACTCAACACTCGTACATTAAACTTCAAACCTACTTCAAATAGCAACATACATTAACAAAAGCTATAATACAATGCCTATATATACATACACATATATCTATATCCATACATATACGTGTATCTATATCTATATGTAATGTGTAATAATGATGATTTTTATTTTTAACTTACATTAATTGAAAAAAGCTATGATTTGAGAAAACCCTAGGAGAGAGAAAATTATTGGGAGAGAAAAAGTGTGGTAATGTGTGTGAGATTAAGGTGGTGGTGGGATGGGAGAGTGTGTGTACTGCAACTTTAAGCTACTTCAAAAGAAAGAAAGCAAAGCTAAGCAAATGCTTACTCACAATATTTTGTTTGCTTTTGAGAAATTGGAGCCAAAAAAAGCAAAATTAAAAATTAAAATTTGGAATTTATTATTGGTTGGCAGATGGAAACCGCCTTAGGGTTTGGATTAAATTACGGATATGCCATCTTGTTTAATAGAATGTACGGATGAGATTCTGGTTGGTTATTTGAGAGTTTAGATCTTAGCCGTTGATTCAAATAAGTAACTCAAACGTATGTTATTCTATATTCTTTTAATTTTGGTATATTGCGAATCCCGAAGTTTTTTTTCTGTTTAAAGTGAATAGTTTTTGTTTGCTGGTATGACTAGGCGTATAATTATTTTATTTCCTTTATATTTTCTAAGTTTTCTATATCTTACATACTTTAAAAATATGTCATAAATATTTTTTTTTAATGGCAGATCGCAATTGAATCACATTCGTAGATATATTTTTGGTCGTATAATAAAGATCACTAATGAAAATGTATTTGTTCTAATTTGAACTTTATTTTTCTATATCAATTAATCAAAATAACATAAAAAAATATCTCATCAATGAAAATATATAAACGGTTTATTTAATCATCCAAATTATCGTATAACGGTAACCAAATTATTTTATAGCGGTGATCTGGTTTATGTAACCAATGTTAAGTGTATCATGACTACTTGTGATATGTCATGTTCTATGACCAAGCATAACTCGTCATTTGATCTCTTGAATGTAAAGATGGTTCAGCCCGATTTGGGGCAAATGTTACATCTTCTTGAAAACATAAACCTTCAGTCAAGATACTATGGTCTTGTTGTTGAGTAATGATTTCATCTCTTAAACAACTATCAATAGTCACTTTTCCAATTTACTCGTAACTTATTTGTGTAAATAAATATGGAAAGAATAAGATCAAAAGTATCATAAACTCTTAAAGTCCACCGAAAATAGACAATAGTACTTAACAATCGAGACGTTGTTATTACTTTATGGCGATACGAGACTGCTGATACAAATTTATGCTATCAGACACATTCGATCTAGGTTTCATCACTGAAGAAAGGTGATGTGTTCTTGGTACTATACATGGACATAAAATGTTATAGTGAATAAATGAAAATACATATAAGGTCGTGTTTGATATATGAAATAAGAAAAATCAACCTATGGTTTGAAAATTGTTATTCCATTAAAGTAATGTTTTCATTCTTATAAAAGACCTTGAGGAAATAGAAATGAAATTTCAAAAATAGCCTTTTAATTTTTTCACTAGCCGATTTTTTAGAAAAATATAATCAAACAACCATATTATAATAAGGGGTTTCTAATACGCTGTTACAACAGATAATTATATGTTGTTTGGAATTTTATTTCATCATCTGTAAAAACTGATGTAAAGACACAGGTTGATGTTAACACCATATAACATTTATTATATAATTAAAGCATTATTTTTTCTATTCTTTATCTATGTTACAGTATATCTTCTTTATCTATATAGTGAATCAAAAAAATTATGTGTTCATCTCATAAATAAACATGCTTGGATTAATCTAACCGTTTGTCTTTTTACCCGTTAGTTCCATTCAATGTGATTATAACAACCAAACATGACAAAGAGTGATAACGACTCATCCAAGTATCACATTGATTTTATCTTGTGATTATTTAATCTAGATTAACCAAACAGATTTTAAGTGATAAAATATGGAGAATTAAAATAGTACGGAAGGAATATCATTTTATGAAATCAATTAACTATATTTACTAAAACGATGGTTAATCATGTTACTCCTTTAATGGTTTTATGAGATTATAAGTTACTCGGCAAAAAGAAAATTTTGCATGATATCTCAAACTAGTTGATTTTCTGATTTTCACAAGTATAAATTTTTGTTTTGATATATATTATACTTATTTATTATTTAATTACTATAAGTTTATTGATTAATATTTGGTAAGCATTCCGATTTAAAAGTCTTTTTTTTTTGAACAGTTAGTCGGTATTC
>JANDBE010000045.1:33170070-33183308 GCA_024320915.1 Erigeron philadelphicus | reverse complement strand
CACTATGGAAATTTTTTTTATAAATTACCAAATTTGCTCTTAATGAATTAATTTACACTTTAAACTTTTATTTCAATAATTAACACTTTAAAGTCTTATTTTCTAAATATTCTACTACCACTTTTACATTAACCTACACCACTTGACATCGTCACCACCAATAATATTCTCACCAACACTATTATACCGTCATCCCCATCATAATCGCTGCATTGCGCGAGTACCATGCTAGTAGTTAATAAAATAATAAGACAAAATTTCATATGCGGCTCTATTCAAAGAATGTTGTATGCTATCTATTACAAGTACTTTGTTATTTAATGGATCTATCAGCAATACACACATGTAATCTTAGATTTTAATTAGGTGCGTGTGTATGTAAATACAACCCAAAACAAAGATGTATAAGTTACTTTTTGTTTTAACTTGGTTTTTCAAACATTATATGCAAGATATGCGAATACAACTAATCAAATACGCACTGCCAATGTGGTATCAACTAATTGTAACTTCATTCTTGATCTATATATACCCATTTTATGGCAAAGGTGAATATAGAACTTTTCACATGTGAATTTATTTTTATTTTTTTTAAAACAAGTTAATAAATTTCGTTTATTGTTTTCAATTGATTAAAAATGTTACGAGTATTAATTAATTATGTTATGGATTAAATAATTCACCCATTTTTACATGGATATGATGAATTCAAAGCGAACAAGCGGCACATTCTAATTATGAACAATGCAACATAGTCATAAACGAAGACGGCTTTGAAAACTTCTTAAAGCATTCCAAACTCCAAACATATATATATGTCCCCATTTATTCGGCCGGCAATAATAAAATAACCGAATTAACTAATTAACTCCCACATTATTGAAACTCTTTGATTGATTCTTCATTCGACCATTGTCATCTTCCATTTGTCTTATCCTACTTTCTCATTTGTTTTTTCTAATCACACAATCATACTACATTTCTTATATCTATTACCCAATGGCCTTCCCTCACATGTTTTCTCAATCTTACTTCATCAATAAGCCATTTTCTCCAGTTATCCTTCTTGCTGTTTTGCAGTTTGATTCGGTTTTATGTTTCTGTGGTATGTTCGGTTTATGTTCATATCGAGAAGATTTAGTATAAAGGGTACGTACGCCTAGCTTGTTATGTTTTTTTCGTACATAATTTTATATGTTCTTGAATCTTGATCATGTGTGAAATGGTCTGATAGATGTATTATGAACCTTCACAGTAGATATTTTACAAATTTACAAGCCTTGTTGCATTTATGTATTTTTAGATTAGTGTTTTAAGTAAATTTATAACTTAAAATTGACTTGCACCTTTTATAGGTAAAATTGTATATCATATATGATAATATGATCAAGATACATATATATGTGTTCTATGTAGACTATAATTTATAAACGTGTTTAATGACTTGTTTTTTTCTGTTTTTGTTTTGATAGGATTTTATATCGATAACTATTTGAAATGGCGATGTCACTGCAAGATCTTCTCGCAGAAGAAGGTTTTAAGAGCAATAGCACGAAGAGAATGAGTAGAGCATCCTCTGGGCCCGTTACATCGAGAATACCACCTCATCCATTTCGAGATGAACAAAAACTTGGTGCGTTGACTCGTTTAAAAAGGACAGAAAGGGCGTATTCAGACAACAGGAGATATGAAAAGCATGTTGAATCTCCTTTAAGTGATAAGGTCAAGGTTAGGAGATCAGTAGATGTGATTAAAAGGGAAAATCTCGATAGAGGGTCAAGCAATGGAACGAGAGAGAGACATATAAGAAGAGGCTCTCAAGACGTGTCGGATGTTCATAGATATAGTAGCGACTCATCACGACAGTTTTCTCTAGATGAGATAACTGAGGTCAAAGAAGGTATTCGGAAAGTCAAAGATGGAATGGTGGATAAAGGAAGGTACAAAGATATTTATCTAAATGGTGTGTTTAGCCCTCCTATAAACAAGGATAAACAATATAGTGAAATTGAAGAAGAAGAAGAAAGGTATGCGAATATCTCCGGGAAGGATGTGCAGATTGATAACGGCTATTCTAATCCTGGTCCGTCGTCTAGTAAAGCAAACAAAAGTACACAGAACAAAGAAAAGAGTCGTGAAAGTAGGGCCCGCAGACCGGTTGAGATTGAACCAGTTGCTGAAGTAGCACTTGATGACGTTGCCATCAAAGCAATGATAGCCATTTTGAGCGGTTACATTAAAAGTTTTCTCAAAGATCAAGAATTCAGGACATCACTGTATCACAATTGCTTTGCTGCTCTTAATTTTTCTAAGTTAGAAGAGGAGATAGTTTCTGAAAGCAAAGTTATATCCAATCTCGAGCAAGCTATAGAAACAGTTGAGAAAGCTGCAGAGAATCGGGCTACTCCAAAAGAATTGAAAAAAGCTTCTTTGCAGCTTAGTGTGATCACAGGCCTAAATTCAAATGATTTGAAAGATGGGTTTACATCCGGGTTTCCTAACTCCATTTTGTCAGCATGCGGTCACTTGTATCTAAGTGTAATATATCAGATTCAGAAAAAAGACCGGATTGCAGCCAAACATTTATTGCAAATCTTTTGTGATTCTCCATCTGTTGCCCGGACAACACTGGTCCCTGAGTTATGGGAAAATGTATTTTACCCTCATTTATCACATCTAGAAATTTGGCACAATCAAGAAGTTCAATCTCTAACAGACGACCCACATAACACAAGGAAGCTTAAGCAGCTTAAAAAAGTCTATTCTGAGATTTTAGATACAGGTACTTACCAATTTGCGTTGTACTACAAAGATTGGCTCACAGACGGTGTCGAAGCTCCATCAATTCCTTCAATCCATGTTCCATCAGTTTCCGTCCCGGTTTTTCAGCATGACGATGTGAATGGAAGTGGTTTGGACCTTGGTAGCCCGTCGTTTTCATCTCAACCTATGGTAAGCAAGAAGTTATATGATTCTGTATTTAGCAGGATGCATAAACCGGTAACTGCTGAGGTTGAAGACCATCAATATTCACATAGATCAGATGATGATGTATATAGCTTTGATGGGTCTGTAGCAGAGGATAAAAGGACGTTGACATACCCTTTGGAAGACGATGAATATAAGATTCTAGATGTTGAAAGGAACGGGGAATCATATCAGGCGAGTTTTGTCCTATTTTTTTTATCTAGCTTACTCTATTTTCCCTCATACATTTATCTTGAATAAAAATATTATGTTTGCTTACACATGCTCTCGATAATCTTTAATGTATCAGGATGATAACTCTATCTTGATACAAGAAGGATTGGATAACGCTAATATGTTACAATCCCTTCCAGTTGCAAAAGTCAATGAGCTTACTCTCAAAAGGCTAGCAAAGTTTGTCTTTGGAATGCAGCAAACCGAGAGATCTATTGATCTTGTTGACACTAAGCGGCTTACACATTTAGGCGATGCAACATATCCTGATATTTCGGTAATTACATTGTACCAACCATAGAACCTAAGCACAATAGATTATACAATGCCCTTTTGTTTTTCATTCGTCGTCATTGTTTATTTTTTTTGTTTGATACAGCCTGTAAGAATAAGGCCAATGGGTGGAAACGGAGGACATTCTTTTTCGAATATTCCTGAGGATTATGTATGCCCTTTAACTGGACTTCTGTTTGACGATCCGGTGACTATAGAGACTGGTCAAACTTACGAGCGTGTAGCTATTGTGGAATGGTTTAATAAGGGAAACACAACGTGTCCTGTAACTGAAAAAACACTCGAATGCCATATTGTTCCATTCACTAACTCGATCTTGAAACGGGTCATTGATGGGTGGAAATCAAAGCATTCGAGGGACATCTTAGCTTCTGCTTCTCAGCCAGTAGGAAGTCCTGGAGAATATAAGTACATGTCTGAGGCAGCTGTGTTCATAATAGAGCAGCTTCTTACTGCTTTTGGCAATGAGGAAAATACAGCAAACACGAAACAGTTACTTGATCTTGGTGGTTTACAGTTTCTTATTCAAAGATTTGCTTATGGAAATTTGGATGAAAAGACTCGTGTAGCAGCATTGTTGTCTCAATGTATTGAACTGGACTCTACTTGTAGGAATCATGTGGCTAGACATATTGAAAAACAAGGTCTACTCGAGCTACTCCACAGCAAGGAAGTAAAATCAAGAGGAAACGCCGTGTTTCTGTTATTTGATCTAATTTGTCTCAACAGGTATTTCAATAATCAAAATGTGCGCATTTATCAGGTTGAAATTGTAATATTTGTGTTCTTGCATTAGCTACTTCTTGTTGGTTCCATTGACAATTTTTGTCCATATCTGTCATTCCAGGAGAAAAGATGTCCGTTTTTTCTTAAGTGGCTTGCAGACGGAGAGTATAGTTAGCTCAATGCACGTTTTGCTACTATTTCTTCAGGGTTGTTCCCCGGAACAAAAACCTTTGGTTGCGGTTCTCCTGTTGCACCTGGATCTAATGGTATGCTTGTTAATTTGTTATGGTTATCAACAATATACGGTAACATATTAGGACTCCTATACATAACTTGCACCTGAAAATATGTAAACTTGTTTATGACACGTTAAGAAAATCTTATAAATAAAACATATATACCCGCAACTATTTGATTGTGGAACTTCTTTTTTTTTTGAATGGGCAGATCTGATTGCTGAACTATTGGTGTTCTAACTGACAGGTTGACCAACAAAAGTACAGCATATACAGAGAGGAAGCTGTTGATACAATTACATCTGCCCTTGATACTAGTCTTTCTAATGGCAAGCTCCGAGAAGCATGTTGCAGGGCACTGCTTATCTTAGGAGGGCGTATCTCTTCCTCGGGTAAGGTAATCACAGAGGATTATATCTTACAAAAATCTGGTTTTGTTGATACACTTGAATCAGAAGATGTCACAGAAGACAAAATCACAATCAAAGATAACATTTTACCGGTAATCTTTTGACTCTTTCTTAAAGCATAAGATTTTCTGCAAGTATATTATTAAAATTTAGTAAAATTTTGTCATTGGTATTGGAATGTAGGATGAAGAAGAGGAAGAGGCTATTGAAGAGTGGTTGGTCAAACTGTCAGCATCTCTTGTCGGTGATGGGAAGAAGTCGTTTTTGGACTCACTTTCTAAGTGTTTGAGTTGTGGACACCAAGACATGGTGAAGGTGGGTTTGACAACAGTCGTGTGGTTCAGTTCTTCACTTGCTTCGTTACCTGATTCTGAGTCCCATCTATCTTCTTTCTCGGTTCTTATCCCAAACCTAATTGAAAATCTTGAAATAAGTGAATGGGTAGAACACAAGATACTTGCTGCGACGTCTCTGCTTAATTTTAGCAAAATCCCAGGTTAGCATTTTCTTCCAACTTCGTAATAGAAAAGGGAACCACAAAAGGAATGTTTCGTGTAGAATATTTTATATTTCCTTTATATGTATATTAAACTTGCATTGCAATTTAAACATCTGCACGAATATTACTTACAAGCTGAATCATGAATGGCTACAGATTACATGAACCTTTTGTTGAAAGTTGCTGATGAGATTGCAGCACCTCTCAGAAACCTTTTCGAAGAAAGCTGGACGGCAAGAGAATTATATACTCGAATCTTCCAGGAAGATCTGTAACTTTTCTATCTTTCTGGCTTAAGATGATAAATACATGATCCTGCATCGTCGTTTCCTTAAAAGTAGACCAGTTTTCATCAATGGTCATGGTTCGGTCATGATCATGGACATTGGCAAGCACGTATATTGGCTTCAGTAATTTTAATGTTTTAGTTTTGGTTATAACAATATTTACTTGTAAATGGATGAGTTATCATAGCCTATAGCATTGTCACCACTTGTCGTTTGATGGTTTGTGGCGATTTCGATCTGTAAATGTGTTAATAGACTACAATTGATTTTCCCTTTTTTGATTGCTTTGATCATATTTATATTGTACAAATACTGTTTGTGTGATTTCGGACTTTAAACTCGAAGATTGTACTTCAATATGTAATGCTCAACTGTGTGAATGTAACTTAGCAGTAATATATCTTATGTTGGTAAATTTTCAGATAACATGTTTGAACAATATAAGATTTATGTATTGAGTAACCTTAAATCACCATATTAATTACTCAAAGACAATACATTTTTTCCAATTTACGTTAAAGAGGTACTCGTAATAAATTATATTTCAAGTTTATTTTGAATAACGAAGTCCCTAATTCCCTATCATCAACATTAGACAGTAGATACAATGAACCACAAACATTAAAAAGATTGAATCGGGGTTTGTGCCCATTTTTATCATCTCGCGTTTTAGTGTTTTACTGCAATTTGGAAGTAAGAATGGATGAGTGGCCCAGTGGGCCATTCTTTTGGTTGACAACATACTCAATGTAAAGTGGTAAACATGTAAAGATTTACGAGTATTATTTTAATTTCAGTTTGTTTTCTGTCATTTTCTTGAAAACGGTTGTGACAGAACCATCTTTTCATACTCCATTTTTGTTTACATTTTGGAATTAGAATGCAGGAATAATACGAGTATTTACTTTTCATTTGACTTACACGTTTGACATCCGAACTACAGAGTTGATTAATAGTATTTAGATCTTATATATTTATCTTGAACTTTGTTATTAACTTTATTATTGTCATACAACGGTTTTACAATTGGTATACATATGTTCGTATAGTGTTGTTATTTATATTGATAATATATATTATTGTCATACATATCATTACTAATACTAATAAACGTGACATATTATATCCATCTTAGAAAAGTCTTATTATAATTATTAATATAATTATTGCTATATATGATTTGTTATTTGTAGTAACACAGTTATTTTAAAAGCTTTACAACATTGTTATTCAAAGTTCATTATGGATATTAATATAGTTAATCAGTTATCGTATAAGTTCATATTGACACATTATAGTTTTACATATTATATCACGCACGATAAACATTATGTCTCTGACAAAACTAGTTACTGTACTAAAACAGAACGAAAACATGACCCATTTATTTGTTAAGATCTTAGTAGTGGGCTAGTGACAGACCCAAAAAAAAAAGGAAGTCACAACAAAAATTTGACATTTACAACAAATACATGCATTTATCGTATAATGCACAACTGTTTAAAATATACAATTGTTGTATACGACAAAATTAAGCTGTGAATATAAACATTACTGTACTAAATAGTACTCGTAGTAAATACACAAAGTCCAAGACATGTCTCATGTCTCTTCTCCAAGAAGCTTCTCCATCTATATCTTCTCCAAGACTCTTTGCTGCAGTGAATGCACTTATTTATTTGTTCACTGCTGGATGTCGAAGACTCACACCATTCCGACTCAACACTACTTTCTAATATAACCAACAAGTCTCAAGGAAGTGAAGCCCCATATCTCTTGGATTTCCCCCTTTTTATAGGTTTGTGTTTTTCTCACATCCTTTATTATCTGTATATATACATATGCTTTTCTTGCTGCTAATACTCAATCAATTTCTAATAAGTCTGCAAATGTGGTTTCCCTAATTATAATCTACTTTCAGATAATATTAGCATAAGTAATTTTCATTTTATTTGCCTTTTACATAAGTAATAATAAGTACTATAGATACCCGTAGTATTTCACTTGCCATGTAGTACATTTCAAATGCTCCACTGATAGAGCTTAGGTGAACTTATAGTCGGTACTTGTAGGTTTGTTTATTTGATTTATTTTTATTGTTGGTAGGAGTGTTGTTTAATAGATGGATTTAAGTCAAACTTTGTTTATCTTGGAATTGATTTATTTATTTATTATTAATTTTTCTTTTTGGGGTATTATTATGTAGTATAAATCGATGAGATGGAAGGCCGATGTTTGTCTGTGGATAGGATCAGCACTCTACCTCCAGTCATAATAGAGGACATTCTATGTCTTCTACCAATTCAAGAGGCCGCAAGGACGAGTATCCTATCAAGGGAATGGAGATATAAATGGACCACAATTTCTAAAATCGAATTTAGCGCCGATACCTTTCAGCATAGGCCCTTCGGTAATGAGCAAGCATTGATTCTTGACTTGGACGTGGATGAGACAATTACAAGAAAAGAACTTACCGAAAGATGTAGTTTTTATGCTGCTATGTACCAAGTTCTGTTTGTACACCAGGGTCCAATACATGAGTTCACCCTTTCCCTCTTCGCAGATGATAATGATCTTGAAATCGATCAAGTGCTTGATCATTTGTCGAGGAACAATCCTGTCGAGAAATTAAAATTTACCTGTTACTATAGTTTGTCTTTCGATGACGAACATCCTTATAGGTTACTATTATCTGCTTTTCCATTGCATCACCTAACTGATCTACATCTTGAAGAGTGTGCTGTATACCTCCAACCATCATTCTATGGATTCAGTAGCCTTACTAGCTTATACCTGAAACGCGTGACCATCTCTCAAGAAACACTTCTACATCTTGTATCTAAAAGTCCATTGCTAAAAAGCTTCAGTATGGTAAGTTGTTATTACAATATCCATGATCATGAACTTTTCTTAACCTTCTATCTAAAAATATTGAATTATTGCAGCTTCGGCCTAGAATTTCTATAGATGATTCCACCATGACTCGGCTATTTGAGTGTTTACCTGTAATTGAACATCTAGCTATTTCTTGTGCTCGAATAACGGTAATATTTCTCACATGATATATATTTGCTCCAACTTGAAATATTATAATTTTTGTGTTGGTCTACACTCTACAGTTCCCAAGTTTTGCTCGGCGTGTGGCTTCAAGAGAGCGTCCAACTTCATTAGTCCACCTTAAATACTTCTCCATACAATTCATGGTCTTTTATCCATTACCTTTACTTGCTTTTATGATGAGAAGCTCCCCAAACTTGGAGAAACTCAAGCTACAAGTATATAACATTTATCCTTCTTGTATCATAGTATATGTTTTTATTGTTAAGCCAAAGTACACTCACACATAAGAAAATACTTGACAGAAAGATGCATGGTTAACTGCAAATGGTGACTCCTCCATGGAACTAGAAAATACTACAGATATATGGCTGGAGCATATGAAAGAATTCGAGTTTAAAGATTTCACCAATGAAAAGTATGAGTTGGAGTTTGTGAGACTTATCTTGGCCAAGTCGCCCATCTTAAAAAAGGCGAGGATAGTGCTCTACCATAAGGTCTCGAAGGATGAAGTGATAAGAATTCTCTTGAGCTATCCATGCGCATCACCAGTGGCAGTAATCACTGTTGTGGGCGAAGAAGTGGATGATAACCTGGCCTGAAAAGATGGATTAACAAGGGACTACTGAATGGCAACTAGGTTTTTTTTTTTTTATTAATTGTCCTAGCTTTTGATCTGATGGAAGTAAATTCCATGACATTAAGAATGAAATATCTCCTACGGTAAAACTTAAGCTATCATTTACTTTTCTTTGTTTCAAACTTTCGACCTCTATTCCCCTCTTGCATTCCTATTATCTTTATATAAGTAGCATATATCATGCGAGTAAAACTTCTTTTAGCTGTTCTCCTGTATGTGATAAGCTAAGAGACATAGATGTCTAGCATTACGAGACTGCAACATTATGAGGAAACGTTATGAAATTGTGGTATCGAACATAAGGTTTCAAAGGACAGGGAAAGCCAATTTAATGAACAAATGCATCACATTAGCATACACGTTTTTAACCAAGCTCTTAGATTTAAGTCGGAATTGTTAAAATTTTGGAAATCTTTATAAGCTCAAGTAATTTAGTTATGCTTGAGTTGTAAATGAGTTTGGATATATTAAGTACTCGTGCCAAACCGAGCAATCAGAAATGGAATCCCCTAATTTGAGTTATTGAGGTACACTGTAGTCAAAACAATCAATCGAACCATCAAATACAAGAATCATATGTGATTTGCAAGCTAAAACCAAATCTAAACACAAGTGCTTCATAGATGGATACGCACGAGTTGCAGTCTCATAAATTTGCAACTATAACTCCTATTATCGACTGAATTATTAAGTTAAAGGAGCATTATTTTACTTGTTCATACACATGATTTTCCTCAAAATATCCGAATCCAAATCCAATGGATATGTGTGCTTGTGTGTTTGTTTATGTACAGAATGACTTTTTGTTCCTTCATATAAGAAGCAATTTGGGATTTGACATTTGGGAAACTATAAAGATTGATTGTTACGAAAATAAAGGCCACTTTAACCTTCCGTCAAGACGAAAATGTGATACTCTTTTTGGAATAAGTTGTCAAGATCGATTTCTATCATGCATGGGTCGATAGATGAAGAATTATGATACAACCATGATTAGTCAAACTTGAATAATAGGCAACATTTTCCACATCGAATATTAATGTCTACATCAAACTATATATAAACCATAATCGTCAATCTAGTCAACAAAGTTGTTAGTTAAAACTTGAAATAATAAACAAGAGTTTCCACATCTAATATAACTAACGTCTGTTTGGTTGTATCTTATACTTCGAACCACAGTTAAACCACAAGAAATGTAGTCAACAAAGTTGTTAATCAATTACCAAAGCATTTGATTAGATGTCACTCTTGATCAAAATGATATCTTCATTCAATATTTTCATAAAATTACTGTCCATTTATGATAATTTTATACATGATATATCTTATCTAAATTATTTACTTCGATCGACATTATTATGTCTGGTTTCGAATCAATCATCCTCTCATGGGTTTTCTCTACCAGTTACCCATGTATATTTATGTATGTATTTTGTTAGTAAGGTAAGTTCAGTTGGTACTTGTCATTTGTCATTTTGTCAAGGGTTCAAGGCAAACATATTTTAGACTTTTACTTCAGGCCTTTAACTTGTAAAGCATTGCAAATCAGGTTAAATACAAAACTTGAGCCCCCTTTAAATGGGCCTGATTTGTAAACACCAAGTGACACTCAATCATCCTCTTTCAAGTTTCAAGAGGTGTCTTTTTTCCAAACCGAACCCGCCCTAAACCCGAATCGGTTTATGGTCAACCGGAACCAAAGCCGGGTTTAAGCATACCGAACTGGTTTTTTTAACCAGTTTTTGGTTAAACATGGACAAATTTTTCATCAGGTTTTTTTTCCTCAAAATCGAACCCAACTCGATTTCCATCCAATCCAGATACCCAAATACCCAAAGTAGTTTTGTTCAATCCGCGGTTTGACCGGGTAGGAACCATTTGTTTCATCATATATATACTTTTTTATGGAGAAGATTGACAAACCAATGGGTAAAACAATATAAATACATAAAACATATTTATCTGCCTACCAGTATAATCTAAAAAAATTATTTATTCTAAGAAGCCTCTACCAAAAACCACATCTTCCAAACAAAATATTTCACTGATACTTCTCAGCTCATGCTTACTGATCAGACCACTACTGCCTATTTCACAAGACTGACCACTCGGCGTTTGTTTTCTTCATCGTAAATCTCATGGTGCTTCTTAAAGTTCTCTTACTGCCTGAATTTAAATTTTGCTTTGGATTTGGTTTTGATTTACAGCTACCACTAGAATCCTCCTTACTCCTATGAGGCATCAGCTCGGACCCTTTAGGCAGTTAGAGTCTTGTGAACATCGGAAGCTATATTATACAAACTTAAATTTAACAATAAAACAAGACGGCAGGTTGTGTGGTAAGGCAACTTCAAACAATCAGGCGGAGGCGGAGCACCTAGTTGATTTCGTATAGAGCTCCACGTCTGGTCTTCGCGTCTGAAAATAGAGGATCCCGGAAGGTGTGATTTGGTAACCCTCACTTGTCACATATAACACCGATAAGCGTGTGCAGCCCTTAGCCAGAAGTACGAAACCCGCATTACCAAAGCCATAACAATCCATGGCATTAAGTGTTTCCAAATTTTGACAATACAGTCCAACCGACTCCCAACCACGAATGCCGATACTCCGACAACCAGATAAGTTCCACTCCTGAAGCAACGGGCAGCCCTTGGAGATCTTAATAATAGCATCGTCTGAAGCAAGGTTGCATGCAGAGAAGTCAAGGACTTTAAGGTTAGCAGCATATCCTAAACCGATCACTGCAAGTTCATCCTTCCACGAAGGGTAAAAAAAGGGGAAAGAAAGATCGAGATGGGTGAGACCGCCGCCACTTAATATAGACGCAAGACCAGTAGAATCAAACGCACAATGTTTAGCTTCTAAACGATTCAAAGTTGGAGAAAAACCTTGAAAGGTTCGACCTGATATCCTATGACAACCAGATACTTGAAGAGCTTTAAGTTGACGACAATTACGATTGATATACCCAATTCCAAGATCCGTGATGGAAGGGCACCAACCAAAATCTAATTGTGTCAGAGATTTACACGAAACTGTTAGGATATTCAAAGCGCCATCGGTGAGAGAATGACATTTGTGTAAACAAATTGACTCTAACTGCCTAAAACGGTTCAGCAACTTGTCAAAAATTAAGGAATAGCGAACAGCAGACGAAGGTAAGATCCCTAGGCGTTTACGACAAGAATTTTGAATATCAAGAAACCGATGACAAGTCAAACCGAAAGAATCTTGGTCGGTTTTTTCATTCAACTTTCCAAAGATTATATACAAACTGTCATCAGGAATATCGTAGGGTTGATTTTTAACACTACAGCGGTGGATTTTAAAACTGAAAGAACCCATTGATTAATTATTGATAGCCTCGCTCCCTCAAATATAAATATATATACACACACACGATGACAATTAAGAATAATTTTTTTTAAAAAAAAGCCACAAACTTTCGATGGATACCTGTATTATATACGAAATCAGATCCTACTTGGCTTCTCGATCCCCTTAATTTTTTACGATTTCTTCGTTTGTTGTTTTAGAGTTCATATAAGAGATTTGGGAATACTCTTTTATCTTTTATAACCAACCAAACACACCGACTTATCCCCCTATGGGTCCGTTTCATATATTCTTTGTCGGGCTCAGCCTTTTTCGGTCCATTAGCACAAAATCCTTCATTGCCTGCATTTTTCCACATCAATCGTAATAAGGTTAAATAGTTCTCATTAAAATTACCTCCAGCCAGTAAACGTTGCACCTTTGTTTAAACCCGACGCACAATTTGTAAACGTTAAATAACATATATCAACAATACAAGATTAAGTATTATTATATGTACCTTCCAGTCACCAATGGCAAAACTAAAGACGAAATGAGACTGCACCA
>JANDBE010000045.1:33121155-33133471 GCA_024320915.1 Erigeron philadelphicus | reverse complement strand
TAACCTTTTTAGCATAAAAAGAAGAAAGAAACACAATATTACCTATACAAAGAAAATTAGCTGGAGAGTTTCCATCCAATCAGTAAATTTAACATTGAAAATTGATAATCATCAACATCAAAAGGAAAAAAAGATGGTTACGCACCCATTGATTGATGAAGATGGAGTGTCAATATCTCTTTATAAGTTGTAGGTTACCTGCAAAAAGAAAAAAAAAAAGACGACGAAGATCAATAATAATACACACGAAAGGAGAGGGGATGATGAAGATGAAGATTAAAATTTAAGATTTTGAACTGATTATATGAGGATATAAAAAGCCCAATAATCTCTTTGGAGGTCGGATTGCATATTAAATCAATATTGATGGTTCTGCTCTTAGTCATGTGTAGGATACGAATTGATAGATACATATTAGAGAATTTGGCTTAAAAAAATCAATAAAAACAAAATCCAAAAGGATAGGATCTTTCATATACCAGACCATTAATCACCTAAATAAATACAATAACATCTCATTTAATATTACATGGATATGAAGCAACGATTAAAGGAAAAGGAGGTGATAATCAATATCCAAATTCAATAAAAGGATTAATCAATGGAATCATTAATATACAAAGCATTCATAAATTACATAAATATATCCGATTAACCCATCATAATCATAAAAACTTAGTAAAATTTAAAAAAAGCCTAATGAAATCTAAAGTCTCATATTAATTACAGGGTAAAATCATAATAAGCATAATTAATTCTTAATTTTTAGCATTAATTTCATTTTACAACTTTTATATATATAATAGATAAACAATTTCGGTGCATTTGTTGTAATTTAAAACTTATCGTCCGTCATGTTTGTATTGCATTAAATTAATGTTTTAAAATGAGATTGAGATCCTCCAAAGTTATTTCAATAAAGTTATTTCAAGGGGTGAAGTTGGAATAACTTTAACCATTGGATTTAATTCAATGGTCAAGATTTAAATATCAAATTTTAATCTTGACCATTGAATTTAATCCAATGATTGACGTTATTCTACTTAAAAATTCTAGTCCTTCAAAATGTCATTTTTCTTGGCTTCTAAACAACTAATCAACTTAAAAGTTACACATATAGCTATAGACCTATTTCGTTTATCTTTTGGCATGCGAAACTTAGAAAGAAAATATGAGATAAAGTCATAAAGAACACATTTTGCCAAATATATATAAATAAAAAAATAAAAAAAATTCAAGACGATTAATAAGGAAGCAATTGGAATTTTGGATTTGATGGTTTGGGTTAAACACTTTTATTCAGCCCGGTACAAAACATAAGGTCAACCAGAATTATTGTCAAGGACTGAATACGTAAAAAGTTTAAAATTTTACCTCACTTGTAAAACCTGTAATAAAGAAAGGACCATTTATGTAAGTAACTTTATTTTCTCCCTCACTTGTGAAAACCATATTCTGTGCGTCACTCGCATATATCTCAGAGGCCGCAGCCACCATCCACCGCCACCATCCACCGCCACACCATTTCCGGCGACACACACAAATAAAGTAAGAACCCATTTTTGCTTATCACATATCACACATCATTTTGTTACCAATTATTTCCTCACTTTTTTTTCATTTTTGATATCTGTTGTTACCTTTTACTATTCACTGTGACACTAATATTATTTATATTATTATTTCACATTTTTGCTCATTTTATATTTCTGTTGGGAATCCTGAAGAATAAATTGATTTTATTAGGATGAAGTTTTTTGCACAAATATCATGTTAGTAGTGTTTTGTATTACAAAATGCTGTATTAGGTTAGTCAGGGTTGGCGTTTTCGACATGATTAGGTAATCAGGCGGTGTTCACGTTGGATATTAGCAACCAAACCCAACGCGAATTGCTAGACCGAGGTTAAGTAGTTACCGCTCATTAAGTGTCGTTGAATTAGTGGAACTATTTGGATGTTAGAGGGTTAAGCTAGGTTAACTAGTCGCCGCTTATTAAGTTGCTGGACCAAAGGGCATTTTGGCTTAGTAGTATTTGAGGTAACCCTATAACCAAGAGGTCGAGGACAAGTGTGTAAATATGTGTCAAGGATTTGCCTTTCTGGGGAAAAAAGGAGAAGAAAATGTAACACTATCGGTTTTTCTACCTTTTATACTCTGAGACCAACATGTTTAGTGATTGTTATAATGAACACAATTGGGGTTTCATAGTAATTTAGTATCTATACTTGGCTCTTTGAGTCATGTTCTATCTTAAAATGGTCAAATTTTTTAATCTCTGAAGTTAGAGAAAAGGGAGATGGGTGAAATGAATTGAACCGGGTGAAGGTTAAGTCACCCAAAGCATGTTTATGTTTCGTCAACCTTGTAACTCGTTTTTTTTTTTTAAGATTTAGGTTTTACTGTCATTGTCTTGTAATCACAGTTAACACATTTGTTATATAAACAGAGTTTGACTATGGGCATATTTGTTTGCGGATCAATCTCACCTGATACGTTTTGATGTGTTACCCAACCTGCCCGTATTGGCTTTTACCTTTTTATTGTTTTATGTTTTGAGTCTGCTTTTTTGTTATATCCAGCAATACATTTCTTGTATCTCCCCAACTGCCTGGATCCACGACCGTGAACTACAGATGACTTCTCCTCTCAGAAAGTTTTTGCTTAAAAGTTCTTCCAATAATGTTCTTGCCCGGTATGAAACAAGGAGAGCCAAATCCGACTCTAAAACGAAAATGCAAATAATGATTAAATCTTTCGAGTCAATTGACAAAAACCTTCACTGGGAATTACCACCCGGCACACGTAAAATCGGATTGCCCACGACACGATCATTATTCACTGTGTTGAAGTCACCTCATGTTCATAAAAAGGCAAGAGAACAGTTTCATATGATAATCAACAAAGAGATGTTGGTTATGGATACCAAAAGGCATGAACTGCGCAAGAAATTATTCTGGTTAAAACGCCAGAGGATATTTGGAGCTCAATTTGAAATCTTGTTTTCTTTCAAGACACGATTGGATAAAGAAAAACTTCAGAAAGTTCTTCTTGAGCCTGGATCAAAGGATGTATCTAAAGACAACAAAATTGAAGAACGTCATGTGATGGCCGCCCTTAATTCCTTGGCACATGAAGGTTTTTACTCTGAGGCTATGGATGCTTCGTTAAACTCAATTGAGTCTTCTCTTCCTGAAAACAATACTGGATCATTTCCTCATGGCTTTGCTTTAATGGTTCCCTCTATTGTAAGTTAATCTTGCTCTAATGGTTTCTTCAATTGTTTTACCAGCTTATTAATAGGCATTTCTAAAAAAAATCTGATTGGATTTCAAAAATCCCTTATGGTTATCCATTTATTCAGAGCGATATAAGCTTATAATATGACATTAAAAGCTGTACATTTCGAACCGATTATGTTTGGATTCGAAGTTAAACTTTTGTCCGTAAAAGTAGCAATCCCAAATAATTCTTCTTCTTAAAGGCTTAAAATGTTATTCTTATTTGATATATATTATTTTCCAACAGCCTAAGCCAGTTCTGAGAGCTAGAGTAGAAATGGAAGGATCAAAAGCTTTACCCACTCAATTGATAGAAAAACTCATTTTGAATAATCCACATCGTTCGACTGCTGAAGTTCAGGTACTATTTATTTATCGTAGACTTTCAGTTGTGAAGTATGCAAATGCTAATGGGTATGTATAAAATACTTTAATCAGCCTGATCCAGAGAAGGCTTTTGAACGTGAATCAGTAGAGAGATATAATTTAGAAAAACTGAAAGCAAGTATGACTGGGGAAGATCTTGCTGCATTAGCTCGTGTGACATGTGATCTACAACTCAACCCTCCAAAAGTTCTAAAAGCGGTTCCAAACTTCTTTTCGCAAAACATTCGCAAAAAACATATTCAAGTTCCAATCGAGGTAATATAAGATAATACTGATAACCATCATATGTTGTATGCATCGTTTCATGGTTTGATGATGATTTGATGGAACTTCAATATTGGGAATTGTAGGTTGCAGATATCAATGGGGCTAAAGTATTGCAGCATGATCTCCCAACGAATGATGTTCTGTATGCAGATCTAGCATTTGATTCGACTTCACTGAAGTCTGAGCTTCTTCCCCTGCTTCCACTTTTCTGGTAAGATGCTCATGTGGGGTCTAAATTAAGTTTTCTAATCATTGGAAGCATTTGATACTTGTAAATTCTTAGCATTGCCAACCTATATTGGGATAATGAACTTCTAGTTGGATTGATGGCATAGGCATATGTTATCACATAATAGTTTCTATTGAAGTCCCATGTTGGAATGTTGTATCTATATAAGCTTCAATCCTGTTAAGCTATCTAGTTAAGCTATATATCTGAATTTGGTTCCATCTCTTGGAGTAATTCATTACCATATTTTTTTCACAAGTGATCCTTCAGTCCTTGTACTCACTCATTATCCACCACATTGTCAGTATGTCCTGTTCATCATTGTAGACAAGATTCTTAAAAGCTTAGCATTATCTGTTTCTTTAATGAAGTTTTAATAGTGTTTCGTGACTTTATTGTTTTTGTGTTAAGTCTTAGATCATGTATGCTTTTTTAGAAAGTCCAGACTTCTTGTAAGCTATTACTAGCATATATATATGTGTTGTGTGTCAATTTTAGGTCACAATATTCTTAAAGTTGTTTTACGCTGTGTGTGTGTGTGTGTGTGTGTGTGTGAGAGAGAGAGAGAGAGAGAGAGAGAGAGAGAGAGAGAAGAAGATGCACACTCAGATTTTTTTTGTTTTTTGGTCAATTTTATGCCACAATATTCTTAAAAGTTTTTTATTATATTGCTGAACAGTCAGTCATTACTTGAAATGGGTGCAAAAGATATGAACTTCGTACAGCTTAAAAAGTTGATCGGAGAGAAGACGGGGGGAATATCAGTGTACCCTTTCACATCATCAAAGAAAGGTTCGAAGGATCCTGTGAGCCATATGATGATTCGATGCAAAGCGATGTCTGCAAACACTGAAGATCTATTGAACTTGGTATGTTTGTTTTTATGGCATGTAAATTGAAGTTTTTTAATAGTTTCTTGGAGATTTGCTGCCTGAATTTTCTGCTTTCTGGTATTTTGTATGTTTCAAGGTGAAAGTTAAGTTCATGTCAGCCTATAGCTTTCATGTGGTATAGGCATGTCTATGAAGAATCATATTCATTCTTTGCTTTGTTTACTTCTTCCTTCTAGAGTTCTAGGGTTAATTTACAGCTACCACGTTTTTTTTTTTTATTAGAACTACACCTATTTTTTTCAGTAAATATTTGATGAATACACTTTCTCTGACCTTGATGGTGGCAGACTTACTATGTTTCTCTATCTATCTTTATATAAAAGGTATATCCCTATCATTCAATACCATTAACGATTTGATTTATGCGGGCCGGCGATTAGGGGCATAACCAAAAAAGTTCATATCAAAATTAATAAGTCAGCAAGTATCCTTGACCTTTAATGGATCTTCTACTTGGATGTGGGCCTTTGACTATAGTAGAAACGATAATTATTAATCTGATTAAATACTAAAATCTCATCACAAAAAGAAAACTCATTGCCAAAGATAAATCGTTGTTATTTTGAGACTATTTAATTGTTGGATATTTAGTATGAGATTCTCATGTGCTCTCCACGTTCTTATTGGTTCTTTTAATGTTCCTCATTTGTTGATGCCATACGGCATACGGGCATAGTATTTTAATATGTTTGATAACTTGGTGGAAATATCTTCTGAAGTTTGTCAGTTATAAGCCACTCATATATATAACACTATATGAAGGAATCGGAGTTTGGAAGTGCTTATAAACATCTGCTAACTTACTTCTATGGAATGCATATATTTATAAAGAGCTTATATTTTTATTTTTTGTAGATAGTTTGTATTCTCAAAGAAACTGAATTTACAAATCAAAAGCGTTTCAAGCGGTTGGTCTCACAAAGCAAAGCTAAATTAGAGGTATATTTATGCAGCTCTGGACAGTTTTAGCTATCACAAAGTCACAACTATCTGTATCTTGTGTTTCATTTCATAAATTGTTTTTTTTGTAGAATCAATTAAGGGACGCTGGTCATGTATTTGCAGCTACAAGGTTGAATGCAAAGCTAAACCATGCAGGGTGTATTGCCGAACAGATGGGTGGTATCAGGTTCGACTCTATGGATGTAGTGATTTGCACCTTTATTCATGGCTGGTCTAAGATTTTCATGCGTGAATAACCTAAACTATATTGTAAGAAGAAACTTATATATAAACAAGGCTTAAAAAAAGGATATGGATTCATGACTCATAATTCATGTATATTACTAGCTTATTTTGTCAAATATATATATTGTTTGCAATCATTATGAGCGTTTTAGTTATCTATAAATAATTGACAAAAAAGTTTTTACTGACTTCAAATAAATTTATTTATTACCTCTACTGTCATAGTATTGTCTCTGTAATCTATTATAGTGCAGGCGTCTTATTATACAATACTTGGTTGAGGTTGCAAACATGCAATTTAATTAGTAATTAGCATATGTGCAGTTACCTGGAATTCTTGAAAGATCTTGAAGGGAGAATCGAAGAGAGCTGGAGTGAAATTTCTCTGTCTCTTGAAGAGATTCGAGAAACCTTGCTCTCAAAGAGAGGTTGCCTTGTAAATCTCACTTCTGAAGGAAAAAACCTCAAAAAGGCGGAGACACTTGTTAGAAAGTTTATTGATTTGCTCCCAAGTACTTCCCCGGTTACATTGTCTACTTCACATGCACTGCTTTCGTCAACAAATGAAGCATTTACAATACCTACTCAGGTTGTTTTGTGTTTTCTTGTCATTCGTTTTGTTAGAGGCAGCAACATGGACATGTTAGACGGATGGGTAATGGGTGAAAGTGGAATGTTATTACCATTTGTTATAATGGATTGGGTTGGGTTTTCTTATATGCATTTTGTCCAAAGATTTACATTTGTAGTAATAGTTAGTGTGTCAAAGACTCACAGATGAGTAACAATTATCTTTTATTTGATAGTTATAATTAAAAAAAAACATATTTTGGAAGGTGTTAAAGCATTCTCGTTTTTTTTTAAACGTTGCAATTGGAAATAAAACATAACATGGACTGTCCAATTCATATTTCATAATGGATCGAAGTTGCCACTTCTAGTTACTGACACTTATCCTTGAACTTGAAATCTGATTGCAGGTAAATTATGTTGGAAAAGCAGCTAATATTTATGAAGCTGGTTATGAACTTAAGGGGTGTGCCTATGTTATATCTAAATATATAAGTAATACATGGTTGTGGGATAACATTCGGGTTAGTGGTGGGGCGTTCGGAGGCTTGTGTGATTTTGACACCCGTTCAGGTAAATTTAAGCAGTGTCTTGTATGATGGGTTCATATGTGTCTTGATGTAGCAAAATGGGTGGGGTGAAAGGTTGGGGTAACGGGCAAAAGCTTGCTCAGGGCAATATGTGCAATTTTCTATGTGTCAATTGTACAAGTGTCTATACATTTTAAGTACATTTTGCTGTGTTTCAACCTGTTCGACCTATTTGACCTATTTTCATGTTATTTGGTTTCTCTAAGTTTTTCCCACGTTACCCGTTATAGAACATAACACAAGTCGTTTTTATGTGTGTCTTCGTAATTCCTGCAGCTTTTACATTTATGGTTATCATTGAATTCTTACAGGAGTTTTCTCATTTTTATCATATCGGGACCCTAATTTATTGAAGACGCTCGATGTATATGACGGAACATCAGCTTTTCTACGTGAACTTGAAATGGATGATGGTACTCTTAAAAAGGCCATTAATGGGACTATTAGTGACCTAGATTCATATCAGCTACCCGATGCCAAAGGTTATAACAGGTAATGTTGATCTTTTTTCATTTAAACTAGTACTTTCTTTTTGGGGGCCTAAGAGTTGCAAGCAATAAATCTTAAAATGTAAATTTTAAAGTAACACACAAGAGTGCAATTAACGGTATGTAAACAACTTGAGGGAGGAATCTATCACTTTGTATCAAAAATTAAGGATTTTCTGCTGATAAAAAAAGAATTTTTTTTAACAAAGGCGCTCTGTTATGTGTTGGGATCACAGTGATATGGAAGTGACATCCACTTGTTTTGCAGTTTATTGCGATACTTATCTGGGGTTTCAGAAGAAGAACGACAAGCAAGACGTGATGAAATATTATCAACAAGGTAGAAGCTACAATCTTTTAAGATTTTTGTTGAGTCTATATGATGTCGTAGGGTAGGAATGTCAAGTTGCCCAATCTACTTATTGATGGATTGGTTGGGTTATGGTTTATCCCCGTCAATCATATTCTTTCATAATAATAAAAGTTATTTGATTAATGACATGGCTTGTGTCATATTTGACAAATTAACTACTTGTAAGAATTGGCCATTTTGCTAAATACAGCCTTACCTAACTTGTTTTCACACATTTCGTCTTTCTATCATAGGCTATTATCATCTTTTATTTGGTGAAACCCTAGCTCTTCATGCTTTTCCAGAGTATTTGTAGAAAAGTATCCGTAACAAGTTTATTCATCACTCTTTTCTTTCCCATAGGACAAGTGACTTTAAGGAATTTGCGGGTGTAATTGATTCAATCAAAGATAAAGGTGTGGTTGTAGCAGTGGCATCTGAAGCTGGCGTTGATGCTGCAAACAAGGAACGTTCAAACTTTTTTCAAGTAAAGAAAGCCATCTAAGGTATCAGGAGCATCAAATAATTTTTGTAGATTCATGTTACATCTTTGGCATGGTGTATGTCCCCAGCATGCGGCACTGAATGCTCTGGTTTTAGAAAAAATGCAGCCGGATCTTCCTTTCGTGCTTACTTGGGGTTAAATTGGTCTGCCACACTAATCTACAGTTTTTGAACTGATGTATGTAAACAGTATGAGTGGGAAATCCAATACAATCTAGACTATAAAGATGTGATCAATTTGCCAGGAGAGGATGTGAACTTTACTTGAGCGTTATTTAGAATAAGCACTTGTTCAGATTCATTTGTTGAGCAAAGTTGTAATTTAAAGGTTCATCCTAGTGAATTCAAAGGGTTAGCTATAGTTCGTTGTAGCTTTTTCGACAACTCCGTGTTTAGTGTTCTGAATGATTGTTGTATTGTTTTACTTGCTCAAAATTCAAACCGTGTCAACTGTCAAGTTTGTTTCAGGCTTTTGCCAACGACCAAACTGACCGACTCCGAGTCTCTGATCCTGATCCAGTTCAATCCATTCATAAGATTTATAATTGACATACATGATTGAATAAAAAACTTTTTCGAGGGGTCATGGTAGTGGGTTCGAGAGGTGTGGTTGAAAATCCAAATCCAATTATATTTGCCAAACATACCTTAAAACTTATTAAAAATTGGCAGGAGTATGTCAAGTTTAACTAGAATCTTAAATGTTATGACCTGGATTGTGATTTAACTCAAAATCAAAATCTATTGAACAAGTATTTGGATAGTATTTTGATTTATTAAGTTGGTGAAAGGTATTAATTTGCATCATTGATCGGATAGTAATATTCAAGACAGATGATACAATCAGGGACGGAGCCAGGATTTTTGATTGACGGGGGCCAGGTAACAAAAGATATTTTATGTGACTTTTAACGTTAAGTGAAACATTAAAGACTTTATTCAACATTTTCCTATTTTAAATGAGAGAAGACATATTGTACAATATTAAAAAAAAAAAGTACATCTTATTTAATATAAAAAAATGTAGATACCATAATTAGAAAAACAAATATAATTACTTAAGAATAAGCACGTATAGAAATGTTACAAACCAAACTGTAAATAGTTCAAACTCCAAGGTTTAAATTGAATGTAATAATAAAATCAAAGTTAGAAAGGAAAAAAGGGCCAAACACTCATCGTCTTCTTCCGTATCACACAAAACCCACACATATATAACATTACAGATCAACAATTCATCAATATATATACATATATCGAAATATAATTGAAAATCTGTATTAAATTGCTTTGTAATCTTATATTCACATGTGTTTTCATTTTCAACACTTCTTTAAGGCTACAACAATTTCCGATTTCGACCATGTTCGAACTCATTGGAGGGGGCTAAAATACATAAATCTCAGAAAATCTTCGTCTGAATTATAGAATATTTGTTGCCTTTTCGCATGTTGGGAGAGGCTTGGCACCCCCCAGCCCCCATTGTCTCCGCCACTGGATACAGTTAAAAAATGCTAGTTTAAAAAGGGAGAAAAAATCGAAATCAACATGCCTTTCGGACATATGTCACTCCTTATTTGAACCAACTTGGACTTTAGAATGATTTTTATAATAATGACAACAAAGATATCGAGTCTTGAGTAGTTGAGTTTAATACATACTTTTCTCTATTCCCCTATAATTATCATATAAATTTTCTATTCTTGGAATGTTAGTCATACGTCATAGATTACATACTCTATATTTTACTTTGATTAAACTTCGTAGAAACTCTAATTTTGTATGACTTTTTGATATGAACTATGAAGTTCTTATAAGTTAAATTATCAACAGTGATCATTGTTTGTCGCCGGTTGGCACGACAGGGAACATCACAAAAACGTAAATAATGATGCACTCACATTGTTGCACAATATTAGTCTAGTTTTATATCTCAGTATTTTTACTTTTATTTTATCAACTAGTTTTATTAACTAAACTAAATTATAACCTCCCTACGAAGACCCGTCCAATAAGGTTATGCTTTTGTTGTTTTTCTAATTATGTTATTGTTTCTTTGGTAGGATCCTAGTGAAATGTAATGTAGTTATATCCTAAATCTTATTTTTTGTAGATGTTTAAAAGGCTTTACGAATATCCATCCCTCATTGAATATTTCGAGTTATAAAAACCCAAACAAATGCAACACCTACTAGATCCAAATTTCGTTTATTACTGAAAGGGTAAAATATACAAATTTCGTTTATTGGAAGGGTAAGTTTTCTTGCATCAAATCAAAATCATGGTGTAATTATTTGTAGAAATTATCGTAATATACATTGTTTTATGTACACGGTATTAACAGAAATATTATTGCCAAGTGAATGATCCACTTTCACAGTCTGTCCACACCTCAAACTTAAATTTGTGCTATTTTATTGTCATCTTAATCTTCTCAAAGTCATGCTATAAAAAATGATGACCTAGCCACTTGAATTGCTTTACATCGTCCAGTTTGGAAGGTGTCTTTAGAGAAATAAGAGTGAAGATAAAAGTTCCCCTTAACTTTTCCCAAAAATTTTATTTTTATTTTTCAGATATGATATTCACAAAAATTAACTTACTCATCAAATTATCAAATTAATAATAGCTAATCTCTTATATAAATAAATATATATAAAAAAAAAAAAAGAAGTTAGGATGACATAATCATTATTAAATAAAAACCTATTTGACATTATTAGAATTTTTTTTTATTAATTATTTGTTTTTATTTAGCTATATTATGAGATCATATTTAGCTAAATATTGATTTTCTATTCCGTATTTTCACTTTTAAGAAGACTTTAAGATTTAATTATTATTTATATATTTCTTGTTATTATCAGTTATATGACATATACAATTTATATTCAATATATCAAATAAGTTAACTTTTTTAATTTTCCGGCGTAATAGGCGAGTTATTAAGCTAGTATATTAATCATAAAACATTCTCCTTTTCTTTTGGTTGTGCTAATAACTTATCACTCGATAAATCAAGAGATTTATGAGAATGAATGACTGATGACATATTGACATATACCATGATGTTGTATTATTACAAAATCTAGTCATATGATGGTTTAAAAGTATATACTAATACGTATATATTTATCTTAAAAACAAAATTAATTAAAAGATGAGGTATGTCTTTTTAGTATATAAAGACAAAATAATTGTACCAAATGAGAATATCCAACCCAATTACAAAAGATTCTTATATCTCTCGGGTTACTTGATACTGAAACAAATATACTTTTGTTTGTGTCTTCGAAATATAGGATCAACACCAAATTAATAGCTCAATATGTTTTATGTTTGGTTAGCATTATGAGAATATGAGTCTTCACGTTGTTATTTTCATAAAGCTAAAACTTATAAATTTTGTTTGACTATGAAGAAAGTCAAGTATCTAAATAATTTTTGTAAGATTATTGAATATTTTTTTTATAAATATATATACCCATTAAATAATTACGAGAGCAAGTACCCGCGCGTTGCAGCGGTGAGATGGTGGGGTGATAGGTCATAGAGTGTGATTAGTCAT
>JANDBE010000045.1:32808874-32823196 GCA_024320915.1 Erigeron philadelphicus | reverse complement strand
TGAGTTCCAAGGTGACATCAAAAGAACTCATAGAGCAGTGGCAGTGGTGGTCAGAGACTTTTGGCCGTCATCACCAAAATGAAGAGAAACGAAATTTGGTCATTGGGTTCTTTGAAAATGGTAATGTTTGTTTTAGAGTCGTCTGGTCAACATAAAAAGGGAGCATAACTTGACTATTAAAACAACTAAGGGTATTAATATCTTTACATATAAAATTCCTTGAATGAATAAGATTTTCCTTAAGCAAATCAGCTCCCTTTAAAAAAAATACAAAAACTTTAGAATAATATAAAGACAAAAACTCCATCCAATGAAAAAATACAGCATCAATATTCGAACATAATACAATACTTGAAGTCGAAATGGATAATTTTGTTTGAAATAAAAATCCAAATAGACAATAAACATATTTAAAAATCGATTGGTAATAGCTTGAATTTAATTAACTTTAAACTTTTTTATTCGATCCGTAATTAAAAAAATAAAAAGAAGTAGAGAGTGAAAAACAAAGAGAATAATAAATTATAAAGTAACACGCGTCGTGATTTAAAAGTCGTGGGGGTACGTTTCTGAAACAAAGGAAGAGTCAAATAGTCAATCCAACCACACCCACACTTTTTAAATCAAATCAAAGTACCAAACTATCAAACTATTTCCTAATTTTTATTTTTATGGAAGATATATAAATATAAAACACATTAAAAAATTAGTCAGGTAAATCATTATCTTTTTTTTTTTTTTTCTCACTCTCTCTGTAAAACATATATTTATTTTATAAGAAGATTTACACCTGAATTTCCTCCGATTCATTGCCCCAATCCCAGGGTTTTATTTTTCGCGTTTTACACTCGTAAGTGTTTTTATTATTTTTCTCCTATCACCTAATTATTATTATTTTTATTTTATTATATGTATAATATTATATATGTATAGATGCATGTCCAATCTGTTAATTGATTTCAGTCGTTTTGATACAAAATTTGATTCGATTGAGGTTAAAATTTGGTACTTTTTCTCAATTTGAATGCTGCAGAGTTTGATTAGGTGAATGATTAATTTAATTAGGCGATTTTGAGGTTTTAATTTGAAATTTATGGCATTGAAATTAGGGAATTGCGGTATTTTTGTTTCAATTATAAAAAAGGTTTGAAATTGATATATTATTATTATTAATATTATTATAATTCATGCATAATCATGTAATTAGGGATATGTGATTAGTGTAAACATAAATTTGAAGTTTGTAGAATGATAATTGTGTGTGTGTGTGTGTGTGTGTGTGTGTGTGTGTGTGTTTGGTATTGATACTCTTCATGCATGAGCAAAAAAGTTATATAACTGATTTAACGGTGTCGATAAATCGGTCAATTAATGTGAACCATCATATAAGTACTTTATGAATGAGTTGCCGAAGTATAAAGAGACGCAAACGTTTAGCATGTGAATTTTGTTGTAAAACAATACGGAACGTCATTTGGAAAGAAATTGTTAGTTTCTTCAATAGTTGCCTTTGTAAGTGGTGAATTAATTTAACTTTTCGGTAAAGTTGGTTTTATGATTGCTTTTTCTAAGCATTTGTGGTGCCTTATATGGAAAAAAACATCGTAATAGATTTTATATATTAATGCCCTCAGTATGCCGTTTGTACGTCAACTTATGGTTTGAATTGTGTCAATACTTGATTCTTATGAGTGTTGCTCTTGTTTCATTATATTTCTCTGGAAATACTGTATGTGGACATATTTATAGAGGTGACAACTCAAGTTAATTACTTTTTCATCTACTGCAGGTAGACGTTGCTGAAACAGCATTGCATAAGTTCCATGTCCTCTACTGTCATGCGGGCAAATGCATCTGATTCATCTTGTCATGAAGAATCAGTGGACATTACATCATCACAGTCCGATGAAGTTTTAAGTGACGAAGAGGATGATGTTAGCAAAGAAACGCAAAGTGCTCAGTCTTTTCCTTCAGGTACTTTCAGCTTACTATACTAATAGTTGAGGGTGTTTTGTTTGGGCCATTATATTGCATACCTTTTACCATCTGCCACTTTTAACCAAGCATATGTTCTAATTGTGGCTATACGATTGGTTTCAGTTTTCCTTTTATGGTATGGTAGGACGGCATAACATCTAGAATTTTTTTTGCCATATTTGGTCACTTTTGCATTAAACCTATGGTTTGATTCGTAGAGACATATTGATACGTGAAACATGATGTTGACTGGGTGATAAGAGTCTTAACCTCTTCGGAGGCTAAAGAGTGTTCATCTTGGTCAATGCATGGATTTGGGCTACAAATCTTGCTCAAACTTGGCCAATAATCTAGACCTTACAAGGAGATCTTACTGGCTACCTTCAGCATAAGCGTCAAATATATAACTATGTACAGTATGTAGTGTATTTGTAGCATTCTTTTTCCTTATATTTGTAGCTTGTATTGTATTGTTAGCATGTTCTTCTATCTGTTGATCTTGGCTATATTTCTGCTAATGATTAAAAAAAAAAACATATCTTCAATATCGACAATTTCAACTAGAATTTATAAATTTGATATACAATCTTAACTATATGATGTCCATTTCTTCCTCCTTTTTTATGTTCCATCAGGACTTTTTGTTAATTCTATCATTTCTTATTTGTTAGTGTGGTGATGCTCTAATTTGCATATAATATATGACAGTTGTGACTGTAACTCATATTAAATGTACGCTAACTTCAATTTCTGCAGTGTAGAGTCCTCATACTAATTGTATAAACCCTAAGCCTGACTTTCTCATATGTTTCTTTCTTTCATTTAACTAGTTGAATTCAGAATAGAACCCTTTTAAAAGCCGTCATATAAATTGTTGCAGTCCTCTTGTATTCTGTGCATCTGTTTGATCCTCAAATTCAATCGCTTTTCATATGTTTCATGGAACCAGATATGTTGGTGGAAGAGTTATAAATCAAGACTAATTTATTACGATCTCTGTAGCTGTAACCTTGTAGATGTCAAACTAATTTCAATGGCTCTGGGATTTAACAAACTTCAAGTTATGATTGTCAAGGGCGCGGGGCGCACTCAATGCGCAAAGGCATCGAATGTGGACTAGGCGAGTTGCGCAAAAAAAGCACGGGACTAGGGAAAAAAAACACTCATAAGTAAAAAAGCAAATGCCATTCAAATTGAACTTTACCATTTACAAACCAATATTCATTTCAACGAAAATTTTGAAAACAAGGTGTTCATAAATTGAAAACAAAAGGTTTCAAACCAGATAGTTGATAATGGAAGAATTCAGTTGAAGGAGGAATACTAAAAAAAAAAGAAAATTAAATTAAAAGGAAGAAAACCATGACTGATTCCAGAGATCTATATAGATGAAGGAAGATAGCCTGATATTCTTTGTGTGATATATTCTGTGATATTATTGAGAAATATATACGTAAATATAGATGAAGGAAAACAGCCTGATATTCTGTCTGTGATATATTCTGTGATATTATTGAGAAATATATACGTAAATATAGATATAGAAGGTAGATATATATGGTTAATATTCGTGATTGATACATGGCTATAACTGACTACCCTATAAATGCACCTTTTCATAGTTGGCCTTGGGCTTAGGGTTCTAATGCAGCGACATTGAAAACACACGGGCCTTTCGCATGCGCACAAGGCAATCGCATTTGACAACTATGTTCAAGTTGGCCTCTGTTTTGTTGTGTCTACATTGATGCGCTTGTTGATATGTGCTAACAAGTTGACTCAGAAATTTCATAAGCTTTTTTTCTATTTATTTCTAATAAGATGAATTTCTTGGTTTTTCTGGTGTACTTGACATTTTCCATGTAAGAAAATTATCATTTATTGGGATTCAAATTGGAAGTGGAGAGGACATGCCATGTAATGGTTATGATTTGTCATATTTGTTTAGATTGATTACCTATTGTACCTTTTTTTTTAAGTGTAAACTATATATTAATAACTTACCTATTGTACTTGGAGCAAACTGTATGGTATATTTTGTTATGATCTGTTTTTTCTATCTTTATCTCTAGGCGTAAAATTCTATGTTAGTTTTGATGATTGTTATAGCAAAGCAGCCATCTTTGCTCTTCTATGTGAGAGATGGCCAGAGAAGTGTGCACTGGTTATTATTGCTCTAATTGCTATGTTGAGTCCTTCTATATCAGTGTACTTCCCGACTCCACATTGGGTATTGTTTTCAGTTTAGTACTTATTATGAACTCCGTCTCTTGAGGTCAGATAGCCATGGGCAACAGCATAAAAATTATCAGCAGGGAGTACCAAACCTGCATTCAAGTAATGGAGAAACCCTTGGGCAGGTCCCACAGCACGAACTTGCTAGCCACTCACTTGTAAGCCTTCCAACTGATGTTTGTATACTGATCTGCTTTGTTCAAATTAATGAATATCATCAAATTTACTGGTTGTATTATGTTTTGCAGGCCTATGCTCCAAATCCATATGGGGATCCATATTATGGAGGAATGATGGCAGCTTATGGTCAGCCTATGGTAGGATGTTTTATTTTAAATACCTTTAATTCATATAAGGTCATCTTTAGACGTTGCCATATATAAGTGTGTGTATGCATATATGTCCATATGTGTGTGTGTTGTACAAAGATCATCATATGGAGCACCAAGAGTTTATTAATGATGATGGGAAAAGATGTTCTGTTTATGTAACTGGTTTGACCAAGTTGTGTCTGGTATTTTTTGTAGATTCATCCGCAGTTTCTTGATATGCAAGCGAGGATGCCTTTACCCATTGATATGGCACAAGATCCTGTTTATGTGAATGCCAAACAATATCATGCAATATTACGTCGAAGGCAATGCCGTGCAAAAGCGGAACTTGAAAAGAAGCTAATAAAGGATAGAAAGGTCAAATATCTTTTGACTTTTTGTGTTTTACATATAGTAAACATAATATTGAGTTGTGTGGTAGTATTTATGTACCATATGGCTATATATAATTGGTGATTAACTTTTTATATGTTGGGAAATTTACAGCCTTATCTTCATGAATCTCGGCATCAGCATGCAATGAGAAGGGTGAGGGGTACTGGGGGTCGTTTTGCAAAGAAGACTGAAGCTGTTTCGTCAAAACATGGAGACGAAGATAAAAAACCATCGTCCCAGTCTGGGAAATCAACTGGTAATAAGCGTGTTAACTCGGAGTCTGCTGAAAGTTTGGAAACTAGTGGTGGATTGGTAAATTCTGTTAATGGTCGTACATATCCGGATAACGGAGATAATTACGGGGCATCATCGGGGTATCATATGGGTAGAGGTGATGGAGGAGGTTCACTAGGCCAGCAGTGGATAAACATGTCATCAAACCAGGCTTCAAATAGGGCTGTTGCATGAAATGAAGCTGAAGCTGGCCGGCAAATCATTCTTGGCTTTTGTTTTAAGAGGACTTAAAAGGTAAATGTACCTTTTCAGTTGTCTCTTTGCTTTTGTTTTGAGATTACCTTCCTCGGGAAGAATGTTATGTACAAAGTATGTTTTTGGGGTTAGAAAGAATGAGTTGGTTTGCGTTTTGGCATTTGGAGGTGAAACGCTGAATTTAGGAAATACTGGGATGTAAACTGGAAGTTTGTCTGCATGTTTAACCTTGGGGCATAATGTTGTGGCCATTGAAATTTGGAACTCCATAATTGCTATTTCTGCATATGGTTGTAATGTTTGTTATGTGTTGTTGATACTAAAGATATCATCGAACCTAATGTCCGACCCCCCATGCCCTTTTGTTGTTTATCTAGAGTTAGATTACCGAGCTCAGCACAAAAGTTTCCCTATTTTACTATTTACTTTTATTTTCTTCACTCTCTGCCCCTTCAATTGTTTATCCGGCTTTAGGTTGCCAAGCTCGGTCCAAATTTTCTTTCTTGCTTTCATGTTTTAAACTTTTATACTCACGCACACATATATACTCAACAAGTAGTGTTTGGCAATGTTTGACGATGATAATGAGGTAAAATTAATGAAGCGAGGAAACCCATGTTACCATTGGTTCAACCAAGGTATGAATAGTATATACATTTTTGTTGTACTATTAATCGACCAAAATAATCTCTCCATTTATACATTTTTGTTGTAAATTTGTAACTTACAGCAATCACGCACTCACAAATCAGTGATCCACACTGTGAATCATCATATCAAGAAAAGGAAAAAGTATTAAGAAAATTGAATTTAGTTTACATATTTCAATGGTAACTGGGTCGTATCAATGCGCAAGTGCATAAAGAAAATGCATTTGAAATTTTAAAAATTGATAATGTTAGAGAGAGATAAAGTGAGCATGTGATATAAGATGTTTTTATTTCCCTTGAAATCTTGAATACACAACAATCGCTCAATGAGCAAGATTTGCCATAAAGCAGTAAGCTTTATCAATCAAACATGCCGGGCACCATCATTTTTATCAGATATTGAATCACTTTTGGATATCGGAAACCTACATTCTGCTATAAATCTTGTACTTTCACACCCGGTACAGTTCCATCATCCACCATATATAAAGCTTTTACAGCTTTGTATCGATAAAAATGAGTATAACCAAGCCCGTTTACTGCACCAGCATCTATACGCAAGCGGGTTTCGTAAAAATGTACATATAAACACCAAATTAGTAATCTTGTACTCAAAATCCGGTGACATGAAAGACGCACGTCAAGTGTTTGATGGAATGTCTGAGAGAAGTGTTGTTTCTTGGACTGCATTGTTATCTGGGTATGCTCAGAATGGGTATGATGAGGAAGCGGTTAAAGTGTTTGTTGGTATGCGGAAAGAGGGTGTTAAGGGTAATCAGTTTACGTATGGGAGTGTTTTGAGTGCGTGTACGAGGTTGGGTCGTTTAAGCTATGGGATGCAGATACAAGGTTGTGTTCAAAAAAGTAGGTTTATTGATAACTTGTTTTTGCAATGTGCATTGGTTGCATTGCATTCTAAATGCGGAAACATGGTGGATGCTTGTTATGTCTTTGATTTGATGTCGAATAAGGACCTGGTTTCTTGGAATTCTATGGTTAGCGGGTTTGCTGGCCTTGGGTTTAGCAATGATGCCATTGTAATGTTTCGTTTGATGCTTAGAGATGGTAAGGTCATGAAACAATCTTCTAACAAATTATTGTAAAAAAGTATTGTATTTTCGTTTTCTTTCATCACTTTCTGATTTTTAAGTTTTTAATAGGTATGTCTCCTGACAACTTTACATTGGCTAGTATTCTGATGGCTTGTGCTAAGGCTAAAGATCTTTTGAATGTCTGTCAGCTACATGGGTTTGTTTTGAAGTCGGGTTTTGGATCATATAATAGTCTGAACGGTTCACTGATTAACGCCTATGCAAAGTGCAGAAGTGTGAAAAGTGCAGATCAGATATACAGATGCATGAGCGAAAAAGATGTAATATCCTGCACTGCCTTAATTACAGGATATGCTCGTGAAGGTAGTAATAGCATAGATGCTGTGAAACTTTTCTGCGATTTGCGTCAAATAGTAATGAATCTTGACAATGTGATATTATGCTCCATGGTCAATATATGTGCCAACATGGCATCATTGGGCCTTGGAAGACAGATACATGCTCTTTCTTTAAAATGTTTGTCCTGCCATGACATACCCATGAGCAATGCTCTTATAGACATGTACTCAAAATGTGGTGAAATCATAGACGGATGTCGTGTGTTTGATGAAATGAAGGAGAAAAATGTTATCTCATGGACTTCGTTAATCGATGCATATGGGAAACATGGTTACGGATATAATGCAATTGCACTATACCAAAACATGGTGGATCAAGGGTTGGAACCAAACGATATTACCTTCTTATCACTTCTATTTTCGTGTAGCCATAGTGGTTTGACGGAACAAGGACAAGAATGCTTTAATAGTATGGTTAGTAAGTATAACATAGTACCTCAAGATAAGCATTATTCATGTATGGTTGATTTACTAGCCCGTGGAGGAAAGATAGAAGAAGCTTATGATTTGATACACAACATGCATATGAAGCCTAATGCCTCGGTTTGGGGTGCGATTCTAGGGGCATGTAGTGCATACGGCAACGTTGCAATAGGAAAAGTAGCTGCTAGGCATCTCTTTGATTTGGACCCTGGGAACCCAGTCAACTATGTTGTAATGGCTAGCATCTATGCGGATGCTGGCTTGTGGGATGGGGCGCAGGACACAAGAAACTTGATGGAAGTCAAAAACTTAAAGAAACAATCAGGACTTAGTTTTTCTCAATCTACAAGCAAGAGGCTTTTGCCTCCCTGATCAAGCTAAAACTATGTTGTAATACCTGCTGGCTAGTGAAGTGTTATTTCGCTTACTTGAAGTTGGTTGATTAGATCTTCGATTTCAACTCATGGTTAAATGATTTTCAATAGAAACCCTTTCAACCGCTGGGTTCACCGTCCCTGCGGCATATAGAAGGTCTACATTTGCTCGTAGTAACATGGCTTCAAGCGTGGTGGGATCTACGGTTTCTTTTTCAATACAATCTGTCAGCTGACAAGCCTGTGTTTGTGTTGACCGACTCCATGTCAATCTAAGTGAGTCTGATTTGAAGATACTAGTTTAGAGTTAAAATGAAACAAAATATTATATAAAATGATTATATAATGTATCGAATTCAATGCAATAATTGTTTTTTCATCGAGTTTTGTACAATTTGTGTAGAACTTTTTTATTAATTTTTATTTTTCTTATGAAAAGAAAGAAAAGTGATTATTTATTTTGTTGTTTTTATTAGTAACATCTTCCTTCCAAATGTGAGCTGATTAAAAAAAATTTAAAAATTTTATTACTTTTTATATCAAATTAAAATAATTAACTACTTTAAAAATAAAAATAAAAAAATATATACATTCTATGATGTTTTTCTAAGAAGAAAAGAATCCCATCACCATTGCGGTTTAGCAAAATATTTCCGAGTCTAAAAACATCGAATCCGATCTGTTGCTGCTGCTGCTGCTGCTATCCATAAATAAAATTTACCAAAAACAGAAGTAGCTGGTAATTAATTACCATGAAAAGATCGACTGTAATTACGGGACTCCTGATTTTATCATCGTCACTAATAATACTATTTGCAAGTGCTGAAGTCATAACCCTAACTGAATCCACCTTCTCCGATAAGGTACCTCCCCCCAACAACTCACTCTATATCTGTATCTATATCTATATATAATTTCATAATAATTCATCTTATTATATGTTTTGCTATGTACCATAAAATCTCCAATATTTGTGTGAAATATCTTTAGTACTGAAGATATGTAATCATTAGCTGCCTGGATTTGACCTAATATATATATATATATATATATATATATGTATATCATTAGGATCACATGAGAAACTAAGTAGTATGATAGGGAATCCAGTGTGTTTTTCACGCTTATATTCGGTGAGGGATTGTTTAAAACATAGTATAGATATAGATAGAGATATAGATATAGATATAGAGGGGTGGGATAAATTGAGTCTAGCTAATTTGAGTCCAAAAAAAGTCCATGTAACTTACACATGTGTACTTACACATGTTTAAAAATTTGTACTTACACATGTGTAAGTCTCGCCGGAGATGGTCGCCGTCGCCGGAGGATCATGGTGGTGGTCGGGGATGATGGTGGTGGTGATAGGAGGTGGTTGGAATTGGAGGAGATGGAAGAAAATCAATGGACTTTTTTGGACTCAAAATAAGCTATAAGCTAGTCTCATTTTATCTTTCCCCTAGATATAGATATATAAATATATTTGACGATCAGCGTTTTGTAGATATCAACTTAACTTTATGTTCTGTTTGCTTATGCTGTTTTTTCTGTCGTTATGCAGGTAAATGAGAAAGATACTGCTTGGTTTGTGAAATTCTGTGTGCCTTGGTGTAAGCACTGGTGAGTAATTATATGTTATAACATGCATTATATGATGCAGTTCGGGTATTCGTTTAAATTGCTTAGATGTGTTTTGTTGTTTGTGTTGATGTTACAGTAAAAATTTGGGTTCATTATGGGAGGATCTTGGAAAGACGATGGAAGGGGAGGATGAGATAGAGGTTGGTGAAGTGGATTGTGGTACTAATAAACCTCTCTGTTCAAAGCTTAAGATTGGATCGTATCCGACTTTCAAGATTTTTTATAATGGTGAAGATGTTGCTCGATATCGAGGTATGATTTTTGGTGATGCTAAAAAAGAAATAGTTAGGTTGGTTGGACATTAAAATTAAGTCACTAATTAAATCTGTTGTTATAGATCTGGGTTGTGGCTCTTGAAGTTCCTGCTCATTGAATGAACTACATTGTTCTATTGTCCAACTTGGAATTTATAGGTTTTGTTATCTAATGAAAAGGTGTTAGTGCTGAGTGACACAATAATACGATGACAAATCCAATGGAAAACAAATAGACCGAACTATGTAGTTATAGTCACTTTTTCTTGACTAAAGTTGCCTCAGTGAAGCTCTTTATTTGAAACAAGGAATTAGTCTACTATAGGACTTTTGACGTATCGGCAAATTAAGAACCACCAATCAGCCTCTCAGGTTCCTGACAGTTGGCTTATCTGCCTCATAATAGTTTATGCTATATAAGTTAGAGATGGTTAGGATATATTCTTTTCAACATTGCTATAATGATTGGTGAATAGCATAACAGTGTTCAATATTAACCACAATATTTCATTAACTGGTCATTTGGATTACCTATGGGTTGTCTGCTGCTTTGGTTTATCGAGTCTTCAAATGTCATGTGGATAAGATGTGGTTAGATCAAGAAAGTTTGTTTAATTCTTCTGCACCAAATTGATTCGTTTAGAGCATCACCAACTGCTAAAGCAGTAAGTGGTGTTTTTAGTGAAAAATTTGAATGTTCCCTTCATCCAGTAGAAAGAAGCAAAGCTTGACTTGTCTCATTGCTCAATGAAAGTCGCAATCAAATACCCAAAATATTGTTTATAAGGTACATTGGGGAAACATCTGGACTGCATTCAGCCTCACACATACATTTTTTATCTGCAAATAGGTAGACTTGGTTTGGCATTTATAACAAAGTAAATCTACACCAAAATAGGAAATGTTGGGGTTTTTTAACTGAGGGGGGAGTTCATGCCTTCTCTCTTTCCGGGTATCTCAGATATCTTTCCATGCTGTGAGTTTGCTTTCGACTAGTCAACGATCATTCACTTTTTTTGCGATTGCCTCATCATTTTGATATCTGCTTCATGGCCTCAGAAAAAGAAATCAAAATATATCCTCCATCTGTTTGAAAAACATTATGTGCCATGTTGTAATGTTCTGCCACTGAAATATGGATTCCTATCTATTAAGGCCTCCTCTTTAGTTTGGAAAATAAGGCCATCATATTGTGAGATGGGCTGAGTCTGTAGATAAGAACCTTCTCCAGACCACTGCCTCCAAGATTAAAATTGTCATGTAATCTGTTAATTACATTGCCATTTTAGAAGATGATGGCAGGAAGTGATGTGTAGACCTCTAAAATGAGTAAAGTAATCTTTTTTAGTGATATAGTGATTTGATTACATTGATATACAACTGATACTTTGTTTTCGTTCTTTTTCCTGTTAATCCTTTTATGAATAAAATGGCTTTTTCAAGAAAGTTTGTAGATTTTCTTGGAAATTTTAATTACTATTGGTGAAAGTAATATCTTATTGGCCTAGTGGATAATGCTTGGGAGCCCAGGGCATTTCCTTTTACTGCTTCATGTACTAGTTGGACCAAAAGTTTCAAGAGGCCATGAAAAATGGTGTCAGCAAGATATTATATTTGCATTAGTTGTTTGTGTAGTTGCTAAATATGTTGAAGATCTGTATCAAGAAATGATTGTGTAAAACACGATCATGTGAACAATTATGTTTAGTACAAAAGATGCTTTTTAAGAAAATAATCTCATTTCAAGTAAAAAGTCACGACCATCTTCACTATGGTATCTTGACCATGATATGCTGCTGTTATATTACTTAAAAAATAAGTGTCTTCAGCTTTCATATGGATGGCATTGTAAATTAACAATATTTAAATGATTCATTGGAGCAAAATGATAGACTGGAATACTGGATCATATGATGAAAATGATGTAATTTTGTTATTTGAATTAGATGTATTTGGTTGATTTTGTGCTTTAACTTGTTATCATCAAATTGTTGATTTTATATTTGGTGGACAATGTTTAGGATCAAAGGATGTTGAGTCAATGAGAACTTTTGTTTTGGAAGAAACAGAGAAGGCTGCAACAGCAGCAGCAAATGCACAGCTAGAAGATAAAGATTTGTGATCCACCTCTTAGGTATTTTCAACTTTTATATTTATCATCAGACTTTTCAGACCTTGTACATCTAATGTGTTTATATCAGTCTTTTGATGGTTTCTAACCTTTTTAATCGCCATATCTGAAACAGGAAGTTGATCTTAAAATTATCCGAGCAGACACTATATTGGTGACATTCCTTGATATTGTACAACTGTATTTGCAATCGCCCAGCTAATGCTATACTTTAATAGAAATGGTGCAAACTTTTTAGGGACAGTACGGCCACTGGTTTTCTATAATGATGAACTTTTACGCATTTTGTTTATTCCCAGACTTTAAATGTAGACCTAGGGAGCACAGTTTTGTTACGGGTCAGTAGTTTCTATCAAATTAAATTACTTCTCTCTTTGTTTAACGTTTTATTGTGATGACATTAATTGGTGCAAGAAAGTATTAATTTGAGACAGTGGAGAGCATTGGATAGAATCAATTCTTAGTTTAGCTGCAATTTTGCTTGTGTTTTTTCTTATAAATGGCAATGCTTATCATTCCAAAGAACGTACAAAGGAATTCTGGCATGGGTTTCTTCGTTTTTCTGGTCTTATATGGCAAGAACTTACAAATATAGTCTGAAGACCGAGTGTTTGTAGACCAGTCACCAACTCATTTCAGCAACACAATGTTAAAGCTGAAGCAGATGGCCAACTTTTACTATTGAAGCTTACAGATGGCCATCAACAAATCAATCGAGCGTGATTATGGTTTTCATATTCCTAGTAATATATTTATGAAATCTAAATTTATTGTCATATAAAGTTGAATAAGATATAACTCTAAAAAAACACGAATACTATAAATATTTATCATTTATGCACTAGCCAATGCTCTATCATTGGTCTACAAGAGTAATGACATATTAACCTAAAGCTTTTATCACCTCTATTTGTTTTTTTTCTCAATCTTTTTCTTTGATTATACCAAATGTCATCATCATGTTGTTAGGTTGATTATTAGATTGTTTTGGTTAAGTTTTTTAATAAAAATGACGGAATTTTATAATTAAGACGGATCAACTAGCAAGGCACTAAAGGTCAAAGGTACAAGATTACAATGTTTTGGTTAGGTTGATTCATCATTAACACGACTAAGTATACATAATCCATATTCTGTTCAATTTATACTTAACTTGTATAAATTAATTATACATATATTTTAGGGAGAATTTCATATATGTCCTATTTTAAAGACATAATTACATATATGCCCAAAGCATGCTTTAAAAGCATTGTAATTAGGCATTAAAAACTTGTATCTAAGACATATATGTAATTATGGTTTCAAAATGGGATATATATGAAATTTTCCCTATATTTTAACTAATAAAGTTAAATATTAGATAACTTAATTCAAATTTAATTTAATAAATTGTAGATAATTATTAAAATAAGCAAGTTTAATTTTAGGTAACAAAACAACTATTGTGCTTATTAAAAATAACAGTTAATCAGACAAAAATAACATTAAAATTTCATAACTTTGTCCATCATTATTTAGTTAATACTTATCAAAAGTTTATAGCTGATAATATGAACGTCAACTTTAAATGATACCAAAAATTTGAAGAATGTTATCTAACATTTTACCAAAAATAAATAAATATGTAAAGAAATAAACAAAGAAAGCAAATAATAAGCTTAACAATTAATTTGGGATTAGAGGTAGGGTGTAATCGAGTTGATACATTGATAAGCTCAAGCTTTACTCAATTTTCAAACTCAAAACTTGACAGTTGATATTGAACTTCTACTTTCAAGCTCGAGCAAATTAAGACTTTCGAGCTTAATAATCCATATTTTATAAAAATCAATGTTAGTATAAATGGACTTGATAACTTTAAGCGCGTCTTAAACTAAGTCTAACAGATTTCAGATTGAATCAATATTTTCATCTCTACTAAACATAATATATAAGAGTAATGTAGATAAGATAATACAGAGTACTAACATACACGAAGTCTACTCGCA
>JANDBE010000045.1:32685228-32695495 GCA_024320915.1 Erigeron philadelphicus | reverse complement strand
CTTGGGTCTTTAGATTTTTTTCCCCTATTCATTTTGTTGATTTTTGGTAGTTTTATGTGGGAAAAAAATTTTTTGATGAAGAAATGGAGGGGGGAGGTCGCGAACAGAGAACAACAGAAAGAAAGAAAGAAAGGGAAGAAGAAAATGGAGAGAGAGAGAGGATTGGACCGTTTAATGTGGGCCCCATCACTATTTTTTTTTAATTTTTTTTATTTAAGCTTGTAACGTTCGAAAAAATAGGCAGGGAAACCGGCACGGTGACGCCCGAGGTGCTCCCCTCCCCACCGGTACCGGAGGGTCGGGACGGGGTGCACACCAGTACCGGCCGGTACCAGTTCCCTGCCTTAACGACTCCGTCCAGCCTAATGTGGTCTTCTACTTTCCAAAACCTCTTGTTCCGGGTAAAAAAAGACAGGGAGTTTGTTGTTATTTGTGTCTAAGTGTAGGGGCACAATATGACCATGCATGCATAGTCTAGGGGTGCAAATTGGAAGTTTATCTATACATACATCTTCATGCGCCTATAGTCAAAGTTTGAGCGTCTTTCATCGATCATCGTCATACTTATATAAATTCATTAACGCAACCGTGTTCTCATAATCATTTCCTTAAACTCTTTCATTTTAATTAGTTTTGAAGGCATCCAAAATCATCCATCATCATTTCAATAATTATATATATATTTACAGATTTAACTTAACCTTAATTCTGGAGACAGCTGATTATACGACATGGGTAAAGCAAGTGGAAGGTCTTTGGAAGAAACTCCTACATGGGCAGTAGCTACCGTCTGTTTTGTGTTAATCGTAATCTCCATCATTATCGAACAGACTATCGAAAAGATCGGTCATGTACGTAAGCATACAAGTCATTGAAAAAAGAGAGCTAGCTAATTATATACAGTATGTTTTATCATAATTTAGTATTTTACTTGTTATTTTCAGTGGTTAAAGAAGAAACACAAAAATGGTTTATATGAATCACTACAAAAGATCAAAGCAGGTACAACTAACTTATTAATAACATAATTTGACCGGATTCGAGTATTAATCTCTAAATTTTAAAAAGAACTTGTTAATTACTTGATTGATTATATATATATATAATAATATGATGTTTATTTGTTTTGGTGGGGGTGTTTGGAGTAGAGCTTATGTTGCTAGGCTTCATATCGTTGCTACTAACGGTAGGAACAACTCAAATTACAAGAATCTGTATATCAGAAAGTGCAGCTTCCACTTGGCTTCCATGCAGCCAGCTAGAGATTGATGAAGAAAAAAAGGATGATACTAGTGATGAAGAAATAGAGAATCGTCGCCGTAGATTACTAGGTTGGTCGTCGGAGATGATGCACCGCCGCATGTTGGGAAAAAGCAGTAGTAGTGGCGACACATGTGAAGAGCAGGTACGTACGTGTGATGATGTCAATCCTTCTATTTGCTTTTCATATTTCAAGGGGCCATCATTGATGATTATTGATCGATCATTATTAAATACATATACATGTCATATTTGTGTACGAAAGGGATATTATTTGTTAATTTATCGCACATATACGATTAGTACCATACGTTTGGCTAATTAAAGACACGGTTAGTTGTTGGTTATAGTGTTATACATATGACATTGATAATATATTGATATACTCTATAAATTTGCAGGGAAAAGTGTCGTTTATGTCGTACGACGGGGTTCACCAGCTTCATATATTCATCTTTGTATTGACTGTATCTCATGTTTTTTACTGCGTTCTCACCATGGCTTTAGGTAGATTGAAGGTACAACATATATATACATATAAAACTTAAATGGACATACTTGAGTAGTCTTGTGAACTAAAGGAGTATGATTTTGTATTTTATATAGATGAGAAATTGGAAGCGGTGGGAATCAGAAATAAAAACACCTGAGTATCAATTCTCTCATGGTATGTATGTTCATGTGTTTCAGATTATACCTTTTTAACGTTCCCCGTGTAACACGCAATGTTCGTTGTACCATTATGTCAAAATCAGAAGTAGACTCATCCTGTGTCGTCCTATAACATGGGTCATGTTATGTTCAAAGAGAACATGTGGGCTTGAAACTTTATATATAGGTGATAGCTAGCCAACTTATTCTTATGATTGAGTATGTCATTTGATCATATAGATTCGAAAAGATTCAGATTTACAAGAGATACATCTTTTGGAAGAAGGCATATGAGTTCTTGGAGCAAATCTCCCATTTTACTTTGGATTGTAAGTTTCTCTCTATTCTCTATATATCTATACATATTTCATATTTGAACATCTTTGGATGGAATTTCATTGAATCGTATCAATCAAAGTTTATTATATGCAATGCATATTTCATTGAACATCTTTAATTTAATCCATAACTACTACTCTTTGGATTTCCTTATCGTTACTTAGAAAGGAATTGAAGTTATTTAAGCAAGATAATCATAAAGAACTATAACTAGTATTGCTGTCTTATCAACTTTTATAGCCATGATTTTCATATACTAATTCACTAACCTTCTAATTAATTAACTATTGTAGGTTTGTTTCTATAGACAGTTTGTTAGATCAGTGCCCAAAGTTGACTACTTGACGTTGAGGCATGGATTCATCATTGTAAGTTTTGCATTTAAATGTCTAATTATAAAAAACTTCAGTTCACCATATATAATCCAATTTTTTTTTCTAATTTAGGCCCATTTGGCACCCCATAGCCACTCAAGCTTCGATTTCGCAAGTTACATCAATAGATCACTTGAAGAAGATTTCAAGGTGGTTGTGGAAATCAGGTGGCTATTTCTCAATCCATATAAGGATTTCTTTTTTTACGTTTGATTCAAGTGATTTTCCTTATCAACTTTCAGCACATGAAGCTCAAAATTTTGCAATTCAATCCTAATTAACACCTTATATTTGAGGATTTTATAAAAACTGGTGAATTTTAAAAGCAAATAAAATATATCTTTTCCACATTTTTCATTCTATCATTTTAGTTAGACAGAGTAACAATTATCGTGAAGATGGGCTGTAGATCATAGTTGCAGAAAGATTACTTAACCTCATCAGGTTAAAAATATATGAAATAAAAGATAAGTATAGAAGAGGAATGCTTATTCTTTTACACTCACCCTTACACAATTTTATCATCCTCAATTTTATGCCAGCCCGCCGATTTGGTTATTTGCTGTCGCTTTCTTGCTTTTCAGTACTCATGGTAAGTTTATCTGGGCATATTTCACTATAGCTTTGATAATTCAAAGATAAATTGATCACAGTTGCAGAGTAATTATTTGAATTATCATTGTATATATTTTGATTTGTCTTTTATTGGACAGGATGGTATTCTTATCTATGGCTACCCTTTATCCCCTTGATAGTAAGTTATAAATCTATCCACAATTAGCAAAAAGGTGTTTCAATCATATCAAATAGTGGCTCATATTTCATACAAGTTGTGATGTTAATGCATACTGAGGTTATGAATCTAAACTCTCCACCGGTGCATGCCTAATTATGTCAAGATCAGTAGTTTCTGACTTTCAGTGATTTCTGATAGATTTTGTACCAAATTGATTAAGTCTATGTTTACATATTAGTAGTATAGTACTAACATTGTTTATTGTTCATATCTATATCTATATGTCATTTAATGTAACTATGATTGAAATTGCAGATAGTTTTAATAGTGGGGACAAAACTACAAGTGATAATCACGAAAATGGGCTTAAAATTCCAAGATAGAGGAGTGGTCATTAAGGGTGAACCAGTAGTTCAGCCCGGCGATGATCTCTTTTGGTTCAACCGCCCTCGTTTACTTCTCCACCTCCTCAACTTTGTCCTTTTTCAGGTAACTAACTATGTTTTATAGTTATACTGTTTGTTATCTGGTATCTCATTAAACATCATAACCAGTATTATGCTTGAATATACATAAGGCTGGAATGATAAATCAACTGGCTTATGTAGAATCAACCTTGTGTTTAATTGGTAATTTACTACTATGAATATTGCAGAATGCATTTCAGTTTGCCTTCTTCTCCTGGTCATCGGTAAGAAGCATATTGCAATTTTCAATTCTGTGCATATCGTCCATAACTTTTAAAAATTACCACGTTGGTCCTACTGTTTATAAATGGCTTTCCCGTTGGTGCAAAGATTTTGTCATCTGTTATCATGGGTATGTTAAGTCCCCAAATTGAACATCCGTCACCAATGGACCATCTGTGAAGCCATTTGTAAACAGTAGTCCAGAGTAATTCTTAAGAGTTAGGGACGATTAATGAAATTTGGACAAACCACACGGACAATCTGTGTAATTGATTTTTCTTGATTTGGAAGAGATATGCATTAATAAACAAGAAAGTTTTTCAAACTCCTATTAATCATGACAGAACCTTTCTTTTTCAAACTAACATCTTCTTAATTATTTGTTAAAATGTCCCTTTTTTGTATTAATTCAGTACCAATTTGGATTGAACTCGTGTTTTCATGAGCACACCGAGAATATCATCATCAGAATCACAATGGGGTGAGTCTCAAACTTTTTTAAAACTATATTACACTAACTATATTGTACATAAACTAATGATATCATTTTTTTTTTGTTAGGGTAACAATTCAGATCCTGTGCAGTTATGTAACTCTTCCTCTATATGCCCTTGTCACGCAGGTGAAATTTGTTCTATAATAAAGCTTTTAAACTGTATTCTATGAACATTGTTATAAGTATATCTGTAGCTAGCGTGTCTTTGTTTATCGTAGATGGGATCCACAATGAGACCGACAGTATTTAATGAAAGAGTAGCGACTGCAATAAGAAGATGGCACCACACCGCAAGAAAGAACATTAAAGAAAACAAGAAATCATCAGGCCAAATGACCCCATTGTCAAGTAGGCCTGGGACACCATCCAATGTTGACAGTTTGTCCCCGGTCCACCTCTTAGGTCACTATCGTACCAATATCGACAACCTTCAAATCTCCTCACCCAGATTAAGTGAATATATAGATCCTGATGGTTCATCATCACCTACATACCCCATCAGTAGAGAGCCTTCATTTTATCATGAGATTGAGCTAAGCTACGTAGATGAGGGTATAGACCAACAAGACCACGAGCCTGGTTCGTCACAAGTGGCATTGTATGAAATTGCTCCTATTGAAAGGCAACAGGCCGAGGTTACAGTACGTGTTTCAAAAGATTTTTCATTTGACAAAAGACCGATATATGATGATTAAAATGTTAAATAAAGAGGGAATATGAATATTTTGATCGTAATCTAGTTACTAAACCACATCCGATATTGAAATTTTGTAATCCATTTACCGATAGATATCCTTTTGTATTTATAAATAATCAAGTAACAACATAATAACATGTCTCAATTACTAATTAAGACAATTTTCTGGGGTTATGACATCAAACTGTACTCCATGTATGTATCTTACTATAATCATGTTCATTGTATGTACTCCGTATTTTACTGACCAATCATAAGCTTTCAAACTGAAAACATACAGAAAAAAAAAAAAAAAAGGAAGAAGGATCGTATGATCAAAACAATACCAATGTTCTAATAGTAATGCAATGTTTAGCACAACTTTGATTAAATATCAAAGCAATCAATAAAAGCAAGAAACATACTAGTATTTCATTGATTAACCTTATGTTAATCAAGATGAATTAGTAAAGTCTAAGCAAGTTACCTTGATTATTGAAAGACCTTTATTTAAGAAATTCTCCAAAACCAAAACTTGGTAGAGGAGGCATACCATTATTAGGAATCATTGTATTCCTAATCATGTCATTATTAGTATATCAACCATTACTACCTCCACCATTTTCCATCACGTTTGGGCCATTACCACCACCGTGGAACATGTTTAGAGCACCCTTGATACGATCCAACATGTTTGGACCATTGCTACCAATGTCAAACATGTTTGGAGCACCACCTCCAATACGATCCAACATGTTTGGACCACTGCGAATATGATCCAACATATTCGGACCCAAAAAAGCAGGGGTTTTCTGGATCATCATCAATTCATCAGCTCTTACTAAAACCTTCCTTTTCATTTCCACCAAAGCCGAAAGATACTGCTCTAGTTCATCAACATCAAACCCATCAAGATTCTCTTCTTCGTACCACGGCAATCCAGTATTCTTGACCATCCTTGACTCTATGATCTCTTTTCGCTTCTTCTCAACCTCCAACTCTTTTGAAACCTCCATATAATGCCGGTTAAACTCTTTCACCGGTGGTTGTGGTATCTGAGTACTTAATGTTGATGACCCATCGAATGATGATGCATTGTTATCGTTTTTGGTAGGGTCAATGGTATTGAGATAACGTTCGATAAGAACATCTGCAGATGGATGTCCAAACGCATAAAGACGATCACCAGGAGAACGAGCAAGAATGGCGACCTGGGCTCCAGTCAAAACGCAAAGTTCACTTGCTTTTTTGAAAAGCCCGGTACGACGTTTGGAGAATGTGACTTGAAGGTTGCTTACATTTTGAATCTTCTTGATCTCGATCTTTTTTCTGCCTTTTGATGCCTTTTTCTTCATGGCAACATTAGGGATATTGTTGATGTTCATTGTGGTTTGTTAATGGAAGTAATTAAGTGATAATAATGTAATGCAATACAGTATATAAAAGGGTTTAAAGAATGGCGGTTGCCGAGCTCTCTATTCCTTTCTGTTTAAGTATTTTGTTTACTTCAAGTATTCTAGCAATAGTTTGTTTTTGATGTAAGCATTTTGGTGCGTTTGAAATTTGAATGTTTTTGTAAAACTAGATTGCCTGATTATATATAAAATCCAACTAGAGGTGACGGTCTTTTACTGAAAAATCTGTTATTAGGGATTGATTAACAAACTAAATCTTATATTTTAGCACACAGATTGTGTTTCGATTAGGGAGATTTTATTATAAAAGGAAGTTTTTTTTCGCATTCATTACAAATGACTAATTGATAATTAGTTTTGCTGTATTGTTGATTTGTTTACTTTGTAATCATCTGAAATTTGGTATATCAATTTTAAATTTGTTCAAAATTTTGTAGTATCTAAATTTGACCATCTTTAATTAATTTCATAGTATCTACTTCAAAAATAGAAAAATTTAGTGAACAAAATCCATAATCTTCTTAGTAAAATAAATTATTAAATCCCGTCATTTCCTGCGAGGTTAGGACCATCTTGTCCAAATTAGGCCCATATGTTCTCGAATCGCAAATAGCAATATGGGCTTCACTTTTTAGTTTACAATTCGGAAAGAAAATTTAAGCAGTCAACTCTAGTACGTGAAAAGAATTTTTTTTTTTTTTTCCTTTAAAAATAAATATAAGAGTTTTAGTATTGACAATAAAAATCTAAACTGTCAACTCGATCTATTGATTGAATGATTGTAGATTGTGTGTTTGAAAGTTGCTGACAGATTTTTACAATTTTACTTGGCAAAACCAAAATTAAAAATAATTTATCTTAATTTCGAAATTAAAGAGCATTTAAGTCTTGATCGATTTTGGATTTTATATGTTTATTTTGATATATGAAAGCATTCTTTGATCTAAGGTACCCTTGAGTCAAAGGTTAAACTTCATCTAAGAAAACTAGATTTATCATAGCTTATTTTCAGATATTACTAAGTTGATTTTCATTAATTTGATTTAAATTAGTTTTAAAACTGTAGAGTGTTGGGTTAAAATTACAGAGAGAATTGTCTATAAAAGAAGTGTCATCACATTAAAAAAAAAAAAATCTCATAATTGTCGTCCACAAACATGTATAAAAAAACTAGCTTGTTTTAAAAGAGAGAATTTATCTTCCGTCCTTGCATTCGATACATAATCGACTTTGGAGATAATAACAATAATGGTATTAGTTAATGTTAAAAGAAACAAATAATCGAGTAATATAATAAAACTTTGAGGTATACAAAAATAATAGAGTAAGATGAATAATTTAATGTTAAGTATAAAAATTAGACAAGTAGTCAAGTAGATAATAGATTTGCTTTTAGGGTTTCAAGGCCCATGGAAATCAAAGCCCAATAGCCCAAACGAAGTTCTTGTTTTTTTAATAGTACTTAGCTTCTTGGTTGAAATTGTAAAAACTTTTTTGTTGCAGGTGCAAGTAAAATGTAATTAGGTAAGGTACTAAGGCGTAAATAATACAGTAGTTAGTCAAAACTGTGGTTTTTTTTTTTTACTGCTCGGGAGGGACATATCAACATATCATAAGATGATGAAACATAGGTGAGTGGGGCCGCACTGTAAACTCAATCACTCGGTCTAATCAAGTACAAAATGTAATCACGGACTTGGAGAACGAAAAAAATAAAAGGACAACTCAACACTCACGTTGAAATCAACGTACAACTAATCCCGGTCACGTTTCGGTCGATTATAACATTTTGAAATTTTTGATGTTAAATTTTATCCAAGTTTTTTACAGTTTAAGTGATGATTTAAGCTGATTATCTTTTTTGAAAGGTAATTTAAGCTAATTATGTATATTATACATAAAACAAATCTAGTTTTGATTTTCAAAATTTTACTTAAAATTTCAATATTAATTTTAATTTTCAACAGAATACCTATTCTAGCATATATCATAATCAATTACATCGATTAATAACTCTACAACTTACTGGCGCCAACGCCACCACCACCAATCTCTGCCGCCGCCACCGCTGTTACCGCCGCTCGCCACCACCACCGGCACTGCCACCACCATGACCATTACATCACCACCGCCGCCGTCGATGCCGGCTTCATAGAGGTTAGGCATGAGGCTAAGACCCCCAATTAAAAAGGCTTTCATTTTTATGTTTTGGACTCTCTTTTTTTAAAGTGATTTTTTGGACTTAAATGTGTTAGACTTCAAATTTTTGGGTTAGGTGTTATCAATGGCAGAGCCAAGATTTTTATTCCGGGGTCGCCGAACAGTTTTTATGATACTAATAAGTGTAAAATTTAACTACAAAATTCAATTACTCTATTCAGGGGTTGCCAATTATCTTAACACTGATCAAATACTTAAAAATAGTACTAAAAATATAGAGTTTTATAAAAATTGTGGGGTTGCCATGGCCACCTGTGCCCACCACATAGCTCCTCCACTGGGTGTTATTATAGATAGGGTAACAAAATTAGTCCAATAATACACATAAGCAAATAAATTTATGTCCCACTACATAAATAAAGTTACAACCTTCAAGAAAAAAGAAAACAAAAAACTAACAATTGAAAAATCAAAAAGTCCAACAACCAATTTTAACTCTCAAAAAAGATTTCCAACAATGAGTTAGGGATTAAATTTTGATTAAATTAAAGTCTTTCTTCTAAAAATGGTAAAATTTTGTTTCTTGCGTTCTTTTCATATAACAGTCGACACTAACCGCCCTCATCTCCATCACGTATCGTTGTTACAACACGCGAGAACCTTTCTCTCGTTATATATGTAATATTTTAACAAGTTCATTGCCATATAGCACGAGTTCATTTATTTTTAAGGGAAACAATATAAAAAAGCAGCTTTATAGGAACTTATAAACGAGCTGAGGTATATATTTGGTATGGACATGAATACATGATCAAAGCATATTGATGTTTTTGTCTTGTTACAGTATTATGATGTTTTTGTCTTTTGTAACAAGTTGTGTAAATTTTAGATATATGTTTATCGAAAAGGAAATTAAAGAAAGGGAAAATAATTCATACTGCACCATTTACCTATCTTATGTATTGTCATGTTATAAAAAAATACAAGTTAAACTTTTAAATTTGATAAACATATAAAACTCTTCCTGAATTTTACATAATCCTCCCTAAATTATATGTAATTCCCCTCTGCTTTACCTAAGATATGTACTGTATCTAACATTTCCCCATAATTTATTTATCCTACTTTTATAAGAGAATTTAAAATGGTTAAACCAACCATTTATTCATAAATTGATTGATGTATGAGGGATTTGAGATTTTTAAGATCTTAGAGTTTGAAACCAAGTACGAATAAAATGTTTCTTGGGTTGATAGAAACATGTAATAATTTGGAAGATGAGTGTATGAAAAAAACAATGTCATTGTAGTAACTCCGTTCATAATTTATAAAATATTTATTCAAATATAAACAAATTACAATAAGAATAAATACATAATCACAAACATGCAAAGAACAAATTAACGGTTACAAACATATATACAAATATAAGTAAAGCCGTAAAACAAAGAAAGGAAAGGACACTCTGGCT
>JANDBE010000045.1:32649961-32664444 GCA_024320915.1 Erigeron philadelphicus | reverse complement strand
AAAAGGGTAATCCGAATGAAAATTCCAGAAGTCAAGTGCTAAGATGGAAGAAAGAATTCCTAGCCAGCTTCTGACACGGATTATAAAACCCAAATACTTGTGAAGGTAAGACAGACAAACCAAGTGCCTAAAGGCTAAGACAGGACTCATATGTATGAGTGGAAACTGCAAAAAGGATAAAAGCTACAAAGCAATCCCTAGCTAACACGTAAAACGATTTTCATCTTCTACACCCATGAGGATAGATACTTCTCACAGGAAAAAGATAAATAAATGAACGTCTAAGCTGCTAACACTTAGAAAATTTTCATCATTCTCACCTACAGGATGGGAGTAGAGTGCTTCTCATTGGGAAGCAAGACACGAATAAGACAAAGTCTCACCAAAGTGTGAGTTCCAGTGTAACAAGCCAAAATTGGGTCCGGCTGAACATTAATAAAATTTATTCATCTTTTTATTCATCGGATAAAAAGGTAGACATTTCTCATCGGGAAGTGATAAATATTTATTCATCTTTTTGTTCATCAGACAAAAAGGTAAGCACTTCTCATCGGGAAGTGATGTTGATGAAGGGATAGCGAAGAAATTAATCCACCCACATCAATTGTACGTCTTATTCATTCATCGAATGATAAGATAAGTGTTTCCTATTAGGAAGCGGCGCGCGCATAAATTTTATTCATCTTTAAATTCATAGAATATGAAGGTAAGCATTTTCCTACCCGGAAGTGACAACACTCGCGAGTAATAAAGTTTTTAAAACCCAGACATGAGATGAAAATAAAATGAAATAAAATAAAATTTAAATATGTGAAGACATCCTTGGTTATTGAACTTGGGGACATGATGAATTATGGTGGGATCTTACCAAAACAACTATGTGTATGTAGGCTTGGGCATAGAAAGAAAGATACTTTGAAAAATTCTTTAGTCGAATCTTAGATAAAGACAAAGGGTGTCGAAGTTTGAGAAGAGCTCAGAGGTTCCCGGGTGTCTAAGCTTAGGCAAGGTAGATGCTTGGTAGGTTGAAGCTTCACCCAAGTGAGTCTTTATCAAGGCTTTGGCAGAAACTAGGCAGCGAAGCTAGACAAAGATGAGGCCTGACGAAACTTAGACAAAGACAAAAATTATCGAGGCTGGCAAAGTTTCTCCCACCACCTAATATTAATATTATATTAATATTAATATATACTACACTACGGCCTCGGGCCCACTCGGCAAAGCGGACAAAGTCTCAAAGATCTAAGTTGGGCGTAAACTAAAAATAGAACATCACATGGGAATGCCATATGTCACCTCATGATTGGCTAGTTAAATAATTGTTATACTAGTTAGTGGTGGACCTCAAATTGTTAGTCATAACTCAAAAAAAAAAATTGGGAAATAAGAAAAGGACATGAATGTCAAGGTTATTTCTTATTCAAAGACCCAATTACTTCATCCAATAGCGAGTCGTCCAAAAATAGCGAGTTTAAGGATTGACAAGCCTTCAGTGAAACGTAAGACAGAAGCGTCGAAGCATACACACATATATCCGTGTTTGTCTAAACTTCACTAAGTGTTTGAAAGTCAAACAATTAATCCCTTTATATGCAAAGCCTACCACTCATTTTATCTTATACACATATATGTACACAAATATGTATTATGTATACACATACACTGTAAATTCAAGAAAAAAAAATTAAATTTTTTTTTGAAATATATATATATATATATATATATATTTATAAATTTCCTTGACATCTTTTTTCTTGAATCTCACTGGCGATTCTAGAAACCACCCACCAGTCCACCGCCACTAATTAAATCTGAAATAAGAAAGTAGCACCAACGGCTGTACTTCACCAAGAAAAATGTTCAGATTTCCCATTTTCTCTCAACAAAATAAAATAAAATGTTACAACGGCTACAAGAAGAGAGAAGATGGAAAGCTATTGTCTTAGCCAGATTTAATAAACAAAAAGATAAGAAGGAATAGATAAATTTTATATTATCTTCCTCTCCTGGCAGGTTATGGCAACATATAAAAGAAATCAGGGAAGAATAGTGACAGGAAAGAAAAACTTGAAACTATGAAAAAAGAAAGGCTGAAGTTTGGATCTAACGCTTTCAGAGAAACCTTCACCTCCAAACTTGGGGGACTTGTAGTGAGAACCCTAATTAAATTAAATATATGTATATATATGATGGCTTCCGAAAAAAGAAAAAGTAGAGAGAAGATCGGACCTTCGAAAATTAGAGAATCGACTCTTTAGCGGAGAGTCAAGGTTTTCTATGGAGAGAGAGAATCAGACTTCAAAGCTTATAAAAAAAAGGTGAACCTTTAGCGAGCCCTAGATAAAGACATGGCTAATCGAGCCTTTGGCAAGCTCTTAATGGGGCCCAGACGAGGCTAACAAGGTTCCCTTCCCTGCCTAAGCTCAGATAAGACAAAAGAGTGTCGATACACTAGCGAAGCTTAGTTATTATATGCTAGGCGTGGATCAACATATATATATATATATACACGTTATAGGGAGTAAAGCAACGAACCGATTGTATGTGGTTAGGCTGGCGAAGTAGCGGAAGTACACACATATATATACATATCGAGGCTTCAAAATAAGTAAAAGGTAAGGTGAGAAGTTGGAAGTGGGGGCCCAGCCAAGGTAAAGCTAAGGGAAAGACAAGGATTATTGAAAAGGAGAGAGAATCGGTTCTTAAAAATGAACAAAAGAGATTCCTTGGAGTAGGTCCCACACGAACCTAGCGAAGTGGCAAAGGCCTCACTTTCCTTTTGTATTAATCGGAACTAAGGAGAGACAGGGTGGAGTCCCAGCCTAGGTGAAGTTAAAGACCACTTCTCTTTTAAATGGGAAAGCTTCTTATTGAGTATTAAACAAGACTTAAGAATGTGTCAAAGGAATTCTTTTAATCGGAGTGTCAAAAGAACTATTTTATATACAAAAGAGACAGAGTTTCAACCAGACATAAAGAGAGGAGAGGAAAGAGAATCGGAGTGTCAAGATTTCGAGAGGAGCGGACCTTTATTAAAGGCCAGCAGGGCTTTAAGGACAAAAGCCTTTGGCGAGGCTTAGAGGTTCCATGTCTTATATAATTCAAATCAAAGATATACTCGTACTAATATATTTATATATATATATATATATATAAAGGGAAAATAATACCTACTTCAATAAGCAGGCAACCCCCTGCTTTTTCCTTTACAAACCAATTAATTATATTCCCCATGTGATTAAATAGCATAACAATTTTAAAAATCTTGTTGTTATGTGAGTGGAAAAGTAGAGAATTGCCTATTTGTTTCAGCAGGTATGTTATCCTCTTAATAAATATTTACATTTTGTTCATTTTAGTTTTATTTGGATCACCAAATTGAACTCAATCTTCAATTTTGAGGCAGTGAATTATCAAATCTAGTTACCGTTTTGTTTGGTTCATCACGAGGCAATATACCTACGACATCAATCATAGCTCTTAGCTTTTGGTGCTATTAGGTTATATAAAGTTAATTTTTTTTCTCATCGAATTGTTTTTCACATAACATCTACTGATCCACATATTGAGTTCGTAAAGGTATCATTTTATTATTAAATTAATATTCTATATTAAACACATACTTGTAGTATTGATTTGCTGGTAATGAACATTTATATATTGCCAAACGGTAATCACCAATTGGTCCAATGGTCAGACACTCGGGTTTTCCTCACTGAGATGGGAGTTCAAGTTTTGTGAAGTGCAAGTTTTGCACCTATTAATCTTCAAGTTGTTGTGAGGGAGGCTGTGAGGTTTTTTACCTTGACATTGTCGCTCGGCTCGTGGTGACGAGATCTGGTTTAGACAACCAACTATCAAATGTCGAGTTAATATATTTGACGGTAAAAAGATATGTTTTCATTTAAAAATAATCCGTTAAAAAAAAATATGTATTGCCAAACAACGTATTAGATTAGTAGTGTAGTATCCACGAGCCCATGGATCCATAACATATAGTAGACTGATTATCTTAAGACTGGTTCTTAAAAGGCCTAGTTCTGTAAAGCCCAGTTTCAAACTCATGGAGGTGATGCTTGGTTATAAATTTATAATTTAGACAAAAACTTGTTCATTCCAAACAAAATAATTTAACCCAAACTCGTCAGATCATAACACAATAATCAGCAGTTGATTGTTTTTTACATCAGTGTCAAAATCAGATTCAATTCTATGTTATTTGTTGCAAATAAAACACCAAAACATTTATTTTTTTGTTTGTCTAGCACTAAAGACAAACTTGATTGTTAAGTAGAGTTAATCAAAAGATTTTAATTTGTAGGTTAATCTTTCGTAAATCATAATGTGCCTACTTGTAATACAAATCCTGACTTTTAATGTTTCTCTATTTAAAGTCAGAAGATTGCAAATTGTAGGTTAATCTTTCGTAAATCATAATGTGCCTACCACTTAGAGCATGTTTTTAATGTAAAAATAAAAAAAATTATACACCAACTATTTTTAAACCTAATTTTTCATATTAGCCTTTTTGGCCTATTAAACCAAACAATTATTTAAGCTTAGTTTCCTATGAAGAAACACTCTTTAACCTACCTTCTTCTAATTCCATTATTAAGTGAAATCTTTACCCCCACCCACTTTTGACAAATTAAACCTTTGACTTTGGAGTGGTTAGTTGTTTGATTTATATAGGGCTTGGTACCTCCACTAGCCTTAAGCCCTTAACACAAATGAGTGGGTGCATGATCATGTAGGTTTCCACTAACATTTTTGGTCACACCCTCACATATATCTGCCTGTCCTTGATAACTTTTTTCAATTTCATAAAAGATGAAAAAGATGCATCCATTTTTAACGTCTCTATTACAACTAGTCATCTACTAATTTTCATTGTTATACGACCAAGTCACGATTTCGGGCACAAACACCATTAATTCAAAAGCGAACCTATAAAGGTTTCTTTTGACAACCTTCGTTAAATCAAAGAAACACGGTGTTTCAGTTCACACTTTTGGTCCATGTCTAACTTTTCCGTACGACTTGGTGAACATTATTCGATGATGATTAAACCATCTATGTGTAAAGTTCGATTCCAACGCTGGCATTCGATCATCGAAATAAGTTCAACTAGACCAGGTCAACGTTGTTCGGGCAAATGGATAATACATATGATATGAATCTATCTTTATACCTCAAACCTAATGTCAAAAGAAGACATTTGAAATGGAGTACCAATTTTTGGTTTCATCTTTATCTCCGTACCTTTATAGCTTTATCTTTTTATCAAATTAGACTTGTGTGATTTCTCTTTCATGTATATGGGTCCATTCCACTTGCTTTTGTTTTCATATACTTATTAGGTCCTAAATATGTGCTAAATTCATTTGTTGCACTGATAACTTTTGAGTTAATTTTCACAAAGAACAATCCATAGAAACTTCATAGAGAGTTACATCGTCATTATAATCTTCTTGCTTAATTAATTAAGTGGCTACGTTTAAGTCCTATAGTGGGTTCATTTAGATTAGTGATGTCTTATCTTAATTCAAGCTTAATGAAAGACCACAAAACAATTTAAAATGGATTAGAGTCTAATTCACTACCACAAATTTATATATGACGTGAAAGTCTAAAGTACTTCGGAAATCTTGAAGGTTTTACTTATAAAAGTCCAAAAGCTATGGTTTCTAGTTCAAAACCGATAGTAGTTGCTTTTGTGTCGTAATGATAATGTTATTATTATTATTTAATATTCTAATTATATACTATTATTATTTGGTCTCCCAAAAATGATATATATGACGGCAACCCCATGAACAATTTACTAATCAACAAAATTAAATTGTATCCAGTCCAAGTACTTTACAATATCTATTCCCGAAAGCTTCAATAGTTCCCAATTTGACCCAAATATAATGTAAGACGACAAACCAACAATATAATTAAACTTAGTTTTTATGAAAACAATTATGCTCTAACTTTATATATTTTATCCTATATCTATAAAAAAGGTTATACTCCGTGTGCATTATTGCATTATTTAAAGTTAAAATGTGATCATAGCTACTTGTTTTGGTGGCACCATGCCACCATATATATTATGGGCAGAAAGAAACACAAAGAAAGCAGCAAAGTGTTTAGTGCAATTATAGGTTTACGAATCATTATTATCCACATACTACGCGCATTAAGTGCGTGACACATAATCAAATCACAATATAAGTTAAATATATTTTCCAGCATTGTGTCAGCTAAGTAAGAAGAAAATGCTAGAAGGTTATTTGTGATCCATATATATATGATGATGAGATGTAATAAACCACTAAAAAAAGGATTAAGAGGCCCTTAAGTGATATAACTTGGAAGGTTAAGTTAAAACATTTGGATCTCTTCTGAATTTAGTAACAGTTGTTACGTTGCGTGTTTATCTTGTATTAATTAGATTATTTTCCTTCCTATTTTCGTCTTAATTGAATCGTGTTTTGTACTTGCTAGTTTCTTACTAGCATTTTTTAATAAAATTTTAAATGTTGTTCAAAAGAAAAAAAAATCTCAATTTTTAGATTAAATTTAAATACTACTCGTAAGATATAAGATGATCATTGAAATGTTTTGTTAAACTAAACTCTAAGGTGTGTATTAAATATGTGTGCACTTAACATAAAATTTAGAAGATTAAAAATACATTATATATATATAGGGTAAGGTTCAATTGAGAATCATTTAAAATGGACATAAGAACCACTTTATTATAACTTGATGTTCATATGTGATAGGTATATGTGAATATATTCATTCACATAGGTTCATTTGAGAACGAACATAAGTAATATTACTTATAACTTGACATGTTCACATGTGCATGAATTTGTTCACATAGACTATTCACATATGACCATCTAGTTAAAATTAAAAGGTTCTCATGGTTCTTCTAATTCAAATATTCTCATTTGAACCTCTTCTTATATATATATATATATATATATATTTTATGCACGTTAAGTGTATTCTACTGGTTGCATTTAATATTTTTCATAGAAATATATATTATGTATATGCTAACAACTCATAGTCTCATTCTTTTTCCAAAAAAAAAAATTAGACTAACATTAAATTGCTAACTTTCCAAAACTTACGCATTTTCATGTTTATATATTCATATAAATCACTTAAAATTTTAAATAAACTTATTCATAATAATATATTTGTTAATTAGAGGATTAAAAGTTCAACACAAGTATACTAGAATAACTCAGTCGTTATAACACGACAATTGAAGCCCCGTAACGTGAGATTCGAAATTTACTAGTTTTAATTATGACATGTAAGCCAACAAAAACTCATTTTCATAATTACTCACTCCATTCGTTTATTTAAAAATATTGTTGTAATATGTGACATGGAGACATTTGTCTTTAGAACATATGCATAAATTAGTTAATTTATCATAGATATTGGAATAATATAATATTCGCGAGAGTGATGGGGATAGTGATAGTAAAATAATTGGAAGAGAAAAAAAAAAGATATAAATGCCACTCGCACACCAGTACTACCATTCCTCTGTTTCCATGCCATTACTATTTACTTACCAACATAATCAACCTCATCACACCATCTCCATATTAATTCCTCCATTTTGTAACTTTTGGTTTCAACAACCTCTGAAAACTCAAAAGACTGAAATCTCAAAAGAAAAAAAAAACCATGTCAATATTTGAGCTGCATGATTCAAGTACTTCAAAAATTGAAGAAGTTGCAATCAAGGTCTTTCTTAACTTATTACTCCTTATTTATTTGTATTTTCAGATTTTGTGGATGCAGAGATTTTATGGGTTCATCTTTATTTTTTAAAGTTTTGGTTTGTTAACTTTTATGTTTGAAGATCTTTTTGTCCCAACTAGTTGAAAAAAAGTCTAGGAAATGGAGATTTGTAGCTTAAGTTTGGAGGATTCTGTTTTGTAATAGGTATTATATAATGGAGTTTGTTAAATATTGTTATCTTGAGGTTTGAGTGATTAGTAAGCCTTAAAACAGTTGATCAGTTAGATGATGTTCCTTAATTAGTAATTTCTAGTGAAACTTTCCCTAATTCTTGGATGGAAAGTAAAGCTTTTTATTTTAATATTGTGTAATTTAAAATGCTTACCTTTGTTTGCTCAGGTTCAATTCTTTTAGACTTCATTATTATGCATTTTTTTTTATTTTGTCTGTTTAACTTTGTGTTTTGCATGTTTGGTTGCTCTATGGTATCATGTGATTCTTATGATTTAGACAAATTTTGTTAAATTAGCCAAAAGTATGCTTCATATTGACTATAGTTAAAAATATTGTTTAGTGAGCCTATACTAAATGACTAATCCTATATCAGTTATGCATAATTATATATAAATATATGCATGTAATCTTTATCACTCATTTCCATTTGTTGTCATTTCTGTTTCTAGGTTGAAGAAGATGATTCTGAGGAAAATATGGAAGCCCATAATGGCAAGAATTGGAGAAAACCAAATCTATTTTTGGAGATACCATCAAGATCAATACAACCTTCTTCATCACAGGACTTTGTTATAATTAAAATGCCTCAAACCCCAACTCCTACACCTAAAAAAGTAAACTTTAACTTAACACCAACCTCTTCCGAAGCTCGGCCACTTGCATCACCCTCTACTCAAACCCCACAAACCAAATCGTTGAAGAAAAGTCTTTTAACAAAATTGAGTTTCAAGAACAGGAATACTGTTTCTGATACAGAGAAGGCTGTTGTTAGCACAAATCCAGCAACCCCATCTTCTTTGCCTCAAGAAAAGCCTTATTTCTCGAGGTCATGGTCGTTTACAAAGATATTTACCCCTCGTGCGAAGAAGATGGGTTCTCTGCCTGCTACCCCTGCTGGTCATTCGGGCCCTATATTAGGAAGTTCAAGGGGTTCTTTAAATTTGGAGGTATGTCCTTAAATCATCAATATTTAACATTAAGGAATGACAATATGATTACTAGTCTTGATGGAAAATCAAAATGGACTAAAATTGTGGTACTAAATGATCAGAATCTGATCAGTTGCAATATGTAAGAATGGACTACAAAAGCCAAGTTCTGAATGTGCTTCTCTTGTTTACACTTTTTTTTATTAGATAACTAGGATTTCAAATGTTTAACAATTTTGATTTTTGACAAAACTTTTGTCAAAAACTAGGGACATTGTTTTGACATATGAGCGAATCCAAGCATCTTTTAATATGCAGTTTTCTGTGATACTCGTAGGCTAAAGTCCAGGGACAAATGGCTCGATCACTTTCAGTCCCAAACCTCACTAAAGAAGCAAGTATCAAGAGAATGGATTCATTTTTCCGTGTGATTCCATCAACTCCACGAGTGAAGGAAGCTGATGCCACCACACCAACTCCTACTCCGACTAGTAATGCTGGTGAGTTCAGAAAGAGTTGAAATTTCAAACTTAATGGTCTTCTTTTACAAGTTTTTGATAAAAGATATACCTTTTGGTTTGCAGATGAAGCTGATGGTGAAGATATACCCGAAGAAGAGGCAGTATGTAGGATATGTTTTGTTGAATTATGTGAAGGTGGGGAGACCTTAAAAATGGAATGCAGTTGCAAAGGTGAACTTGCTTTGGCACATCAAGAATGCGCCATAAAATGGTTTAGCATAAAAGGTAACAGAACATGCGACGTTTGCCATCAAGACGTCCAAAATTTACCTGTGACACTTTTAAGAATACAAAGTACTACTAGACACCGAAATTCTGCTGCAAGTAGAGCCACTCATATGGAAATTGATGGATATGGGTTAGTTAACGCATTTCATTCTTTGTTGAAGTTTTGTTCCTTAATTAGCATCTAATGTTAGTTTTTGTCCTGATATCATTTAGTGATATCTATAGGGTGTGGCAGGAAGTGCCGATTTTGGTCATTGTTAGCATGCTTGCATACTTCTGTTTTCTTGAACAGCTTCTGGTAAGATATCTTGAAATATTTAGTAAGTGATTATGTGATATAAAGTATTAATTAACCATCTGATAAACTTATCGTATGAAGGTAAGGAACATGGGAACAGGTGCAATCGCGCTCTCTCTTCCGTTTTCTTGTGTCTTGGGTCTTCTTTCATCCATGACAGCTTCCACAATGGGTACACAATCTATTTTTCTCAAACATTAAAACAAAAGTTCAAGTACTAATTTACTAGTCTTTATCGTTGCAGTGTACCTCCTAATTCTTTTTTTTTGGTATATATATAGTGAAGAGACAATTCGTGTGGTTATATGCATCAGTCCAGTTCTCATTTGTAGTACTCTTTGCACATATTTTCTACAATGTGGTAAGCAACTTATTCACAACATCGTATTTAACATGTTATACGTTCGTTAGTCATTACAATCATATGTAATACTACAATGTGTCTAGTTAAAAAAAATCCATATATTGACACCTCTACTTTGAATGCTATGTAGATTCATATCACACCAGTGTTATCAATTCTTCTCGCAACATTTGCTGGCTGTGGGCTAGCAATGTGTGGCAGCTCGATTATTGTAGAGGTCTTAAGAATAAGAAGACGATGGCTTGCTAGATCAAGTCAACAAGCCGACTCTCGGGCTGTTTTACATTCAGAACCAGAAGTAATGTCATCCTCTCATGCTGATTCTCCACACCAAACAGAAATTAGAAACATAGAAGCCTCTAGTGGAATCTAATTTGAATGGCCCAATTTGATTACTTAATTAGTGTGTTTTGAGTTTGCAGAGTTTTAGGTGTAACATAGAGTATGGCAATGTCAAATTTCAGTTTGTAAATTGAAACAAAATGTTAGAAAATTTATAATTTATTGTAGATCCTGAACTAGTTTGCTGTTGGTGGCTTAGTATTTGTATTTTGTATCATATTTAGTGTGCCTTTTGTCGGGTTACATTATTACAGCTTTAATCAAAGAACAATAAGAGAATGTATGTTGAAGTCAAAGATGGTGTTCTGTAAATTCTGTCGCATACAAATTATAAATAGCATAAAGCACTCATATTTTTCTAACTCAATGGTATATGTTTGGGCAAAGTAAGGAAAAACACACACACACACACACAAAAAAAACGTAAGGAAACACGGCGTTCAACTAGTTGGAATTTGGAAATTTCAAATTTGCGCGTATGTTTTATAGGAAAATTGGGCCTGTAGGAAACAAATATAAGAATGGGTTACTACAAGCCCAGTTTAAATAGCTACAAATTTACAGGAGCCTTGAATTAGAGAGTCTAAGATCCATTTTGCAGGTGGGCCTGATTAATGGGCCTTTATGATTGATCCCCACAAGGGCACAAGGTTACACTTAATTACTTTATCAGTTTATCCAACATTCCTACCTCTTTTTTTTTTTCATTAAAAAGAAAGCAAAAAACGACACACGTCCATATGTATTTTCAATATTATTTAAAATAGCATTAGAAAAAAAAAATGTTCGTTGATGAGCTACCTCAAATACCGCTAAAACCAAGTACATTTGATCGATTATGCTTAATTGCTTATTAATTGTTCGTGGCCTAAAAATCGGAGGTGGCTTAGGTAGTTAGGTGTCACGAGCTCGTGGTGTACATACGTCCCCGTCTTCCTTCAGCCCACTAAAGAGGCAAATTTGGGCTTCCGATCTGGACAAATTAACTTACGAGTATTTCAAACCAATTGACATATAAAATTTTACATTTATATAATAAAATTGTAATGTTTCATTGAATTAAACATTTACCAAGATATTTAAATTATATTTTGCCTTTTCAGTGAAGTCCCCAAGTATTACTAATGTCTAGTGGCGTTGTGGCAAAAATGAATGTCGAGAGAGTATTTGCAAGGCACTTTTTTTGTTATTGTTGTTGTGTTGTGTATATATATCTCAATACAAATACCGTATCCGTTTTATGCAAGTATACTGACATAGGCGGATCCAAAAAAAGTAAGGCTTCGGGCAAACTTCCACAAGAGCAACACGACTGATAGATCTCGTGAGAACTTGCTATTGTACAGAGCCTATTTTTTGATGTATTTCTTTAATTGTTCAAAATGATCATTGTAGATATAATCTGTCCTGATATTTTCTTAGATGTTTGAGAATTCAGAATTTTCATAGATTCGATTAGTCTGTTAGAATCAGGATATGATCATATACTACAAGATAATAATGGTAGAGACCGGAAATTAATTAGAAATAGCTAAATAAGCGGTTCAAATCGAATGATATTCTTAATTAACACAGTTGTCATTGTGGTTTTTGGCAAACTTGCGATAAACATGTATATATGTTATAGCGGGATAGCGACGTGATCATGTGTATATATACTTTGTCAACGAGAAATAATTAATGATATGGAGTCGTGTAACACGAGTTGTGCGTGTAAATTAATGATAATAGTCCTATAAGATCTTCTCGTTGTGCGTGTAAAATAATGATAATAGTCCTATAAGATCTTCTCACCACATTTCTTTTTGAATTCTCAAATAGTTTGTTGATAACTTGATATTGAATCTTTATATTGGGTTAGTGCATCAATAAAAAGAACAAATATATTTATAAAAAAATCAATAAAAACATAGAAAAACACATTAAAAAACTTACAAATAATTATTTACGTCGTTTTTAAACGTTTTATGTAAGATTTTTTCAAAGGCCGTGATGTGTATAAATGTATTGTTTTGTCATATTAGTTTGGTATTATTAATGAAGTCGAGAGTCACTCTTTGGGTAGTGCGTCCCCGATTATGACAATGTCATCTACCACGGATGACAATTGACAACGCTTATATGTTGATCTAGGTGTGATTTAAAACATGTTGTTCCAAAAATTGAAAAATGGAGTGGTTAGAAATCAAAGGTAATAAAAGTTGTTTTTATACAAATTTTTATTATTTTTTTTTAACAGCGAGTTATAAGTTAACAATTAGTAGTTAGCATTCGAGACATCATAGTAACATTCAATTAGGCAGTATGCGGAGTTCGAACTATGTATGTCTGGGATGAAACCTAGGACTTTCGAAAACCCTCCTAATAATCCACTTTTACAAATGTAGAAAGTGAGATACGAACCATTGTGGATTTTCCTAAAGTATAAGACCTTACCAATAGATCACCAATAGATCAAAACATCTCCCAACTGAGCAAAGCAATGTCCACCAACTAAATGCAACGCACATTAGTTGTTTAAGGGTAAAGTTACTCTTAAATTAAAGAAGGTTTAATCTGGTATGAGAAAATGGTTATGGATGATTTGAGGGTGTAAATAGATGATTATAGACTTGTTGGCGATTCCCTAATAGTGTGAAGACCCGATTATCTTCACGCCACCAGGTATAACATTTAGGTGTTTGTGTATTTTTTATAAGGGTTTTGGTGAATTCCATGAGGAGGTATTTATAGACCTCTCACGAAGGATCCAGAAGCTGGGGCTTAACGGCGACGTTAGGATGTAGTCGTTATCGTTGGACAACTGTGTAACAAATTCTGGCTCGAAGGTACAGGTACGGATTGTTCGTGCTAGAGCACGCTCTTTGTTGTACTTTTTGTCTCTTGCGTGAGCGTAGCCGTCGAAGCCTGTCAGCTATCCTATCGGGCGTTAGGCTCCGATATCTATCTTAGAGTGAGCTCAGAGGGATTTGACCTAATCATTAGTGTATCTAATCCATAGAGTCCGTAGGGTTAATGATGGTACGTCATCATTAGCCAATAGGCCTATCGGTTCCCCAGATTTCAACTTATTGGAGCTAAAACACCAACGATACACCCACCAATCCCATAAAGATGGTCTAAGGAACTACTTATAGTTTCAGAAACTCTGTCGTACTTCTCAAATATTACGATTATGTTTTAAAAATATTTTGTGATGATACTTGCAAGGTACCATTTCTTGTAGTATCCCCCAATATAGATGTTTGAATTGTGTGTAAAATTTAAGTAGTGAATACACTAACAAATAGAGATATGGAGTATGCGATGAATTTTTAAACTTGGAGAGTTGGAGTTGGGCAACTTGTATATTTATTGAGCTATTTGAAAGTAAGCCATTGCATATAGTCATCATGAATTTCTTTACTTTATAACTGAAATAAGTTGACAAGTTGAGCAGTCATACTTTGACAACATTTTATTACTCTTGTAGTCTTATTCTTATATGACTTCAATCTACCCTAAATCCCCAACATTGTAACTAGATATAAAGATATGGCATCATCGTCTTGTTAGGAGGATGTCGTTTAAGCTGAAAAGACTGGTTAAACACCTACGCATCAGGCTTTATACTTAGGAGTGTCAATAGCACTTTAAAATTTAGTGTTGACGAATTCAAGTTTGATTTAAATATAATTCCCTATTATGAGTAATTAGACCAATTTTATATGTAAAAATATAAGACTGGTTAAACATGAGTTTATGTCTTTAGAATGGCGTGGTTGCTCTTTTGTTCCATTTATATGTGTAGTTTGGCCGGTATT
>JANDBE010000045.1:32532705-32543920 GCA_024320915.1 Erigeron philadelphicus | reverse complement strand
TATGCATTTTTAGTGGCAAATTTGGCCTTTTAAAATAATAAGTGGCAAATTTACCCTTTACATACATTTTGAGTGGTAAATTTGCCCTTTTAACCTTTATAAAACATCAAATAAAATTTGAAATCCAACACTTCATAATGAAAATAAGAAAAGATAAAAAGGTAAGAACTTACCATGTGAAATCAAAATCATGTTACACATTAATATCTCAAATCACATAAAATGGACCAACGAATTGAAGTGGGAAATAAAAAAAGACAACACACAACCATGTGAAAATGAATCATGTTGCCTTCAGAAAGTTATCTTTATTGTTATATTTTTAACAACTATATCTGCCTTTGTATGTAAATCGACTTAGATAACTCAAGTCATGTGTTCAAATAATATAATACATGTTTCTTTTCTTGAAAAATGCATTTGGAGAGTGCAGAAAGTGCACAAGCAAAATTATGTCTGTAAGACTACCATATCTACAAATCATAAAACCAAATATTTTATAAGAAAAGCCAATGTTCGTGACAATGAAATCGGATTCTATAGACGACATGGTTAGCAACGTTCAAACCCCATTTTTATCAAAACGCAAAACCAACGCAACATAATCATGGTTTAGAATCAATAAATACTTTCGTGTTCACAATTGCTATGTCAAAAGTATTGCAACATCATATACAGCACGAAATCAGATATTCAAACAGCTTCAAAACAGGGATACTGTAATCTATAAAAAAGGCAATACAAAGATAACACAAAAGTAAAAATTCAACAGAGTTAAGCAAGATACTTTACATCTCACATTCACTACTCCTAACTCAAATTTGTAACCTATTTTACGTCCAAACATATGCTAAATTTAAATCCTAGGTACCTAATTACCCCCAATTGGGTTGTTATCTCCTTTCACTTTTGTACAGAAACATTATACGAAAACATCATCTTTATGACTCAAAATTTTCAAATAAAGTGGAACAAACAAGAAAACCGTCGTACCTGCTAACCTCTGGATGCTTATTCGACAGCCTTCTGCCTCATCTCTATCACCTTCCTGTGAGAATTTGAATGCAGAGCTGGAACAAATGTTGGACTTGCAGCCGGCCGATACTCGGGGTAGAGCCGGCCTGATCTGTACCGAACCCCACAAGCATTGCAAAGGGTTTTTGGACCCATTGGTCCCTCCCTCCACTGTGGAGTTTTCGTTATCTCACAGTGGGCACATTTCTTAATCCCCGTAACATTCGACCTAAATATGTTAGGATCCAGGTTGATTGGAACCTGAGACGGCTTCCTTCTTTTCTTATCTTTGTTAGGAAGTACTATGGGTGGTGATAGCAACCAAGGGTTGGTGATCGGTCTCAAACGCTTGCTTCGAGTTCTAACCGGCACTGAAGTTTCCATTCCAAACGAGAAGCCTTTGTTATTTGAGCTGGAGCTGCGACTTTCAAGGACCGAATTTGGGCTTGCATGTGAGGGATAGAGTCTTTTGTCTTCAACAAATAGTGGTGCTTGTTTTGGTTGAGAAATCCTGCCATTATGATAGGCTTTAAAGGGTTCTTCTACATGATTTTGTTGATAATTTAGTTGAGAGGTTCTCATATTCTGCAAAGAAAAAGAACATCAAATTTCAGGTCATTAGATGCAAATCATCTTCTCAGTAGCTAAAGATAGAATAAATTGTTTTCTTTTCCTTCCAAACAGCAATAGGCTTTATATTCTGAGATCATAAACAAGAGAATCTTAAATTTGTTCATGCAGAATCATAACAATTATTTGGGGTGTTAATGGGTTGTGTTATTTGGTTCGAGTTATCTGGTCGGGTCATTCAGGTTTTTCAAAATCATAAACTAACTCGAAAGTCAAAACCCAAACCGAATAAAGATTAGATTTTTTAGGTTCGGGTTGTGTGGGTCGGGCCAGGTTTCGGGTTATAAATACGGATAAGATGAGATGTTGGGTTTAAACACCTAAAATTGTTAATATCTACTTTTTTAAATACAATACATAAATATACATAAATATCCATAGATATAATAAAAGCCTTAAATATAAGTCAAGAAGCATTTAAGAAGGTAAACTTAGATAGTTAAACAACAGTAAGTTCTAACAACAGAAACAAAAGCAGACAAAAGCCAACGTAAACCTGCCCACCCCAACTCCAGATCACTAAATAGCTTGACAATAGCAAGAGTCTCGAAAAAGAGTCGCCAAGGACAAGTATATGAAGCGTTAATTCCATACCTTACAAGTATCCCATTCTTTAACTTATTTCTTAGCACATTCAATTTTAGATGGAAGAGAGCACTTAAACTAAAGTAACTGACTGTCATAAGGCCTTGAGAAACAGACAAGAACTCTATAGAAATAGTAACAATCTGACTCGTATGACTCTTTCAAGAAAAAGCTGTCGTAGATCCGTAGTTACCTACTTATTGTGCATCAGTTGACAAATGAGAACTTTCCTCTAATTGTGTTTATAACACAGAAAGAATTGGGTAAATACCCTTTATTTAGACCACCAAGGTACCTACAGAATGCCAATGTTACCTACTTCCCTTACCCTTTTTCACTTTCATTTAACAGAATTATCCTAATTCTTCAGGGAAGTGGACTTGTCTTCTAAACATACGGCTTCTTTTACTTTCTTTTAGACAAATCATGGTTACAATAATTGTACCATGTCATCTTGCTGATGACAACTACACATAATACTGCAAAAAAATCCAATCATTTGAAAACCGTCGAAGGGCCTTCCTCCACTCAGACCGACACACAAAAGCAAGACCCTCCACTCAGACTGACACAAAAGCAAGACAGCAACATGAAAAAATTAGATTGGTAACATTATCCATTGTTAGCAAAGTGTAATATGATGGAGTATGAACAAAGTGAAGTGTTTGCCCGCATAACTGAAGTATCTGACATCTCTAAAGTAAGACCTTGCGTGATACTTACTGATACAGGGTACTCCAATGGCAAATCTGTGGATCCGCCAAAATTGTTGCCAACGCCAATATGAGAACCTGGTGCTACAAGCTCCTTAAAGAGCTCAGAAGGTATGGGGCCAAGTTTAGAGGCCCAATCTTCAGCCAATCCATCCCCTTCCAAACTCTCCATTGGGAAATCAAACAGATTGAGCATGTCACCAAAACAATCATCTTCATACGTTCGATGATTATAATCAACGGCCACACCAGAAAAAGTAGATTCAGTTTTGCACATTCTCTTATCCTGGGAAGAAAATTAGTAACTAATACACATTAATACAAACACAATCAGAATATGGAAGTTCTATATTGATCTATAATATGCTGCAATTGATATTTGTTGTTCAAAAAAAAATAATTTGCTGCAATTGACAAAACATAAATTGTAATTGATACGTATACATGTAACCGATTTTAACAGGCCATTAACTAGATTAACTGCATAACTAGCAATTAGATGTTCGGTCAATTCCCACGTTAGGCAATTAACTGTTCTTTCTTCAGCATAACTTACTTTCGTCCGGTTCATTTCCAGCGACCCTCTGAATAATTGTTGCATCATATAACAATTTCACAGATTAACAAAAAGTAATTGCTACTTCTCATAACAAAAAGTAAAATTGTCTAAAAATGAGAATTGGGGTAAAGTATCTTCTAATTGACTGCATTTAACTCCTCTCAATAAAAACCTACTTAACGTCAAAAGAAAGTCGAAAATCAAATATACCCGGTTGAAATAACATTACATAAAGATCATGATATCGATAAAGCTTCCACCTTTTCCTATCTTGACATGTTAAAATTGGTATAAATGCACAAAATAGCAAACACATTTTAAACAAGGTACTTTCTTTACCAAAAATAATAAAACATACATTAAATTCATTGTTGTGCTACATCAAAACTTGATAAGTAGTTGTATTTGCATTTTCAAAAAGTGCATGGCCTAAACCGGAATTCGCGTAAAGTAACAAGTTATTGTGGGCATTTCAACTTTTTTTAGTAGTAAATCTAATGTAACTTCAATAGGATATCAAAAATATCAAAAAACCCAAAAGAAATATATCACTTACTACATGTAAATAACTAATAATTGAATAAAGCTTGGACCTTTTATTATAAAATCGTGCAGGCGCACAATGTGTCATGCCACAAATTGAAGTCCATGATCTCCATATATATTTTTTTTATTAAAATAGTCAACTTTTAGTAATTTGCAAATTTAAATATATTATGAACACTTAAATATTCATTGTACAAATCCATATATTTATTTATTTATTTTAATGCCATTTAATATTTAATTGTTGTAATGATATATTTCTGAGCATGGAGCAGGATATCTGTTTTAATATAAATTTATTAATATAATGTTACAGTTTTAGGAATCTAATTTTAAACTAATTTAATTGTAGGTATTTATTAATGATTTTATAATAATTAAATAAAATTATATTAAAAATGGAAACACATAACTACATAATATAAATAAATTGACAGTAAAATAAAACAAGGTTGATTAAAAATAATATAATTTTTTTTAATATTTAGGAAAAATTAATTACAGTGAAAATGTAATCACAAAATACACATGAAAAAAGAAGAGAAGAAAATAGTAAAAAAATAAACAAAAAAAATGACTATTATATAAGGTAACAGATTATATTTAATTAAAAAGGCAAAAAAAATGACGTCGTAACAGCAAATATACCGCTCATCAAACTTACCATAAAAATAAATAAAACAAAACAATAAATTCGTTAATTCGAAGAAGGAAACAGAAAACATTTTTAGTAATTTTCCGACCAACATTATTATTAAAGATATCGAAAACATAAAGAACGGACCTGTGATTCCATTGCGAGTCCCCTTACCATTACAATTTATTATTGTTATTATATAAAAATGAAATTGGGTGTGTGTATATATATATATGTTTGTATAGATTGATTTGTGTCTGTTTGTTTAAGAAAGAGATAGAGAGAGAGATAGGGTGTGTGTGTGTGTGTTTGTGTGTGAAGTTTTGGGGGAAAATGTGAGAGGTAACTAACACTTCATTTTAGGGTGAACATGATATGAGGAAATAAAAATATATATGTAGGTTAATTTAATTCAATATACTAATATACTTGTAATAATAATTATTAAAAAGAAAAAAAAGAAAGAAATAAGGAGGGTGATGCTGCATGGGACCATGTAGTGGGGAGCGTTATTGGTGATAAATAAGGAGTCTTTAACTCGTGTATAAGGCAGAGAAATGATGATAACGGTGTCATGATAAAAATTCGTGTCTTAACCAATTTAATTGTTTCAATATGTTAATGTTAGAACATACATTTTCCCGTTAATATTGTTAAAGACTGATTGCCACGTGCAAATATGGCGAAAGGTCTTAACAATATTATATCTATTTATACATAGAAGAATAAACTCTTTAAAATATTGACAAGATTCAAACACTACGTGAACGTACTAAAATTGGAGATGTTAATAATAATATAGTTTTAACTATTAAAGATAATGTCGTTCACGTAGTTATAAAAAAGGCAACAATTAGTTATAATGTCATGTTCATGTTTAATTATAACAAGTCTCATATTTTAACATGTTTGTATAACTTGTTATGTCAGCTTTATATAACAAATATTAGTTATGGTACCAAAATTTTCTTGAAAATAAAGAACATACCAAATCTGTTTTGAAAAGTAAATTATTTATATTCTAAATAGATATCTATGTGTTGATTATGTATGTTATTATAGGACACGTAATGCAAATTTTTTTTATAGTAAATATTAAAAAAAACACAGCATGGTTGGATCGTGGTAAATATCTTGGTCTTTAGAAACAGAAGTTATGAGTTTAATCATCATCCCATACAAAGGTTAGAGAGCCTTTTATACCATTTAAATAGAAACTGGAAGCAACTCTCTATTTTGTTAGGGATAAAGTCTGCCTATTTCATAATCTTTCTCATACCCATTAAGATATTGAGACTTAAAACCTATAAAAAACGATACTGAAGAGTTTTTTTTATAGTGAAATAATAAAGAGTAAATGTGAAGGGAAATAAATAGATTCAGATGTTTAGATGTATAAAAAAGAAGGGGGGTAGGGGTCCATAAATCACATGCGAACGCCCCTTGCTTGATGGATCTGGGTCCCGCATTGTTTTAGCATTCGCCGACACCCCACATTTCCCCCACAATCAATGCCACCTTCTCCAAAAATATGTTACTATCAAAATTTTCTTTTAATGATTTTATACTCGTAATAATATTATTATACTCTAATAACATTGTGACTTTTATATTTAACGTTCATGTTGGAGGTTCACTGAAAATCAAATACATGGATTTGTTTCCTTTATTTATTATGTGCTAATTATGACTGCAATTATGTGTTTTTTAACATGCTTGATGTGTCGGTCTAACAAACAATTGACTGGTTTTAATAGTCTATACCTATGGATGCCCATGTTTTGCTTAAACCAGCAGAAATGGGCTACGGGCCAAGCCCATTTTATAGTAGAAAAAAAAATTAAATAATTGTCACGATTTTATACAGCTAAAATCTTCAAATGCTACATCGATTAAACAAAAGTCATAATTTGGAAGTAATAACTTTGTATGTAAATCAGATTCAAACATTAATATAGATTAAAGTTAGATATAACATCTATAATCCACAGTAAACGTATTAAAAATATGACAATATTATTAGAAGTCGTACTATTTACTATCTCCCATGTATGTCAAATGTATAAAGCTACAAATATATATGTACAAATATCTCTCATATCACTCCATTCAAAATCAAAAATATACATATATTAATGTATATAACTATTTCAACACATACTTTTTGTAATTATGTAAAGTTATGTACAAACTTTATCTTTATAAGGATTCATAATGTTAATGCTTTGAACGACGTATGGTTAGTGAAAAAACCCGATTGTCTTATAAACATGTAGCAACTGGTGGTGTTGGTAGTTCACCGTAACGACTAGTCTTAACTATTACCGAGTAAACAGACCAAAAAGTGTCACTACTTATGTTAGCCCTCTAAAAGCTCAATATCAGCCCTATTACAGTTTTCTAATAATCAGAATCATATTAGATACTTAACTTGCACTATATGCCTAGTCCGTACTACTGATATATCATCATCATTATAATTGTACAAACCACCACTTGAAGGCTTTACAAAAACATGTGTTAGGAAACTGTTAACATCTTTCGATATATGAATTCAAACATCATAAGCTCTTGTCCCAACTTCTAATTTATCTTAGGATCCGTACATAATAAGTAAAAGTCATGACACCAATATTTCTGGACCCATAAACAGTTCCTTGGTATGTACTGTCATATCGATAATTATAGTTACGTTTCATGATGTTATTTCTGTCATAATATGCGTACAATTCAGTAGATGTTTGCTCTATATCGTAGGATGGTTGTAAATTTGTAGTCAGTTAAGTATTTTGGATTATTGTACTTTAAACGTATACTTAATGAAATCTTTGACTGTCAAACAAAAAGCAGCACCGTCAAGGCGTTAATGGACCAATGAGCTCATGGTCTATATTATATGATGAATAAAAGAGTTCTAATAAATAATTTATAAAAGAAGACACTTTAAATCGAATATTCTGTGACAAATTAGTACAGGTGTTAACGTCAAACGTGTAGCATCTATATTCCAAAACAGCCATAATTTTAAGTTATTGCCAAGTAAAGTTATATCTTTACTTTTGACTTTCTTCTTTTGGTATTTACATAAAGGCAAATGAAGAGGAATAACAATATGAACAAAAACAAGTAAAGAATTTCCCAAGCAGAGCCGATGTAGTTTTTGCTATGCATCAAATGCCAACTCTCGTGCTGCACATATAATGCATTTGACTTGTCAACATAATTTTCAAATGCGACGCAGGGACGATTTCGACTGCACATAGACATAGTACAAGTGACGGAAAGGATAGAAACTTACCTCTGTGGCAGAATCAACCTGTTTATGTTCCATAACTTGATGTTGTTTTATAAAAAATTTCTGAGCATGTTTGTAGAGTTCAATGTCTAGACCATTCAACAAACTTATTTGCTTGAGAACAGCTTCAGAAACATGACGCCGTGCCTGCATTATACAAGATATCAAAATTAAGCTGCAATTAAATTACACATCATATCCAGCATTTCCATAAATGGAAGCTAATATGAGTAGAAGATATGACATATGTTGCAAGTAAATTGCAACTGATATACCAGTAATTTCATCTATTTAGAAAGCTGAAGCTAATGCAGATACAACATACAAGTAATACAACTATAACTATTATAAAACAGTACCTCTTTTGTAAAGTTTACCGGCGAGATTCTTCTGAAAGAATTAATGCGCCGTTTTGACTGAGACGACCTTAACTTAGAAACACAAGTTCCATAAGTTTCCATCAGTTTTTCCACAGTCATCTAACATAGAGATAAAGTTCTCTTAGTCAACATATCACATTTTAGAGTGTGTATAAAAATGTGAAAAGAATAATGGGTATACATTTTTGTTTTGTGCCTCAACAGCTGATGTGTCGTTACCCTATTAAGCATGCAAATTAAGGAATCTTCATCACAAATTTTATAAGGAGATACATATGGGTGTTTCGGTTCATTGAAGTTTACCCGCTATTACTTACAGCTTCAGTTACTGGATTGGATGCAGCTAACTGTGAAATGACTTGCTGACCAACTAAGTTTGCAAACATGGTGGCAGATTCTCTATGGTCTTCAGTAAGTCCAACATATAGCATATCATCCAACCTTTTCTGTATAATAAACAATCATCATTAGGTAAACCAAATAGTCAAAGATTCACTAAAGCCGAGGGTGTAGATAAGACGAGTCGGCTTGCCAAAAAGCTTGGGAATTCCAAGCTGCTTCAAAGAGCCAGCTCGACCTAGCATGTCTCAGGCTTGGGCAACTTGGTGAGCCTGTATGAGTTGACCCTATACATGCCAAATGTAATGTATGCTTTTACTCGACTACTGTCTACTAATGGTTGTCAATTGCAAACTCGTAGTTGTAATTGTCTACAACTAGTTCACTTGTGATGAATTGGAAGAATATTCTAACTTTATTGAAATCTACATGAGCTAAACCATACTTGAGTTAATGTCAAATGATGTATGTTTTTAGTCCACTACTAGTGGTTGTCACACAAACCCGTAGTTGTAATTTTATACAATTAGTTCACTTTGTGACACATTTGCAAGGTTTGTATGGACTAATACTTCGATAAAAAAAGAAACTAAGTCATACTCAAACTTACTAGCCTATATGTAGCCATAGAAACTGATCCTATATGAGTCTGACCTTGTAGTTACCTTTGCAACTTCAAGCACATGTTTTCCAAGTGTTTGATGGGTCATTACGCAGTGGCGCACATCATGAGCATCCCATATATTAGAATTGTTTGTCAAACCTGCTATCTATTAGCAACAACACTTAGCTATAACAGATGCTTAAGGATTAGACAAACGTAAGAAAAGTCACATCTTTACGTTGAAACGTAACAAAAGATACTCATTTGATTGGTCACAAAAACTTTGTATCCATCTAACAAAGAGTCAGTTTGTACACAAGACTTGTACCTGGAAAGTGGCACCATTGTGAACAATGTCCATAGCTACAGGGTGATTGATGAATTCATGTAATGGCAGAACAACTTCTTCCACATTATACGGGTCATTCCCGTAAGCAAAAGGTTGACCCATTTTTTTCCTAGCATCTCTCTGTTCATTGTCATAACTTAGATAGATGCATCAAGTAATCATTATACATCACTTAGTTCAATCTCATCGTAGGTGTTGACTTGGAAAACAAAATCATACCCGTTTAAAGAGTTCCTCCATCATCCAAGGAACTAAATACTTCCATGGCCAAATCTCGAGTGTGCTCACAATACCTTTCTTTAAACGCAATTTTTCAGATGTTTTTGCGGCTGATGTCAAGTTAGGATGCACCAAAAACCTAGCTGCTACCTCTACTGAAAACTCGTAAGCACTAAAAACACGATCAACGGGGTTCCTAAGTATTGTTACCACAGAAGTTTTTTCTCTAGGCAGTTTGGACATTATGCTATAGTCATCATGAGTTGCCAATAACCTACAATTCTGTTTACTGCACAAGAACACATAACTATAAAGCTTACAGAACAAGCAGCAAAGATTACCAACAAAAATAATCAAAAATAGCATTGCATACCGTGGATTGAACCGCAGTTTATCATAAGAACGTGGGCATTCTAGAGAGCTAGAGTACAATTTCTTCAAAAAGCTACGAAGACGAGTACAAACCAATAAAAACCATATGGGTGATGATTCTACTTTACTGAAAAGGAACATATAAGTCTCCACTGCAAAAAAGGCGAAAACTTTACCAATAGAAATAACTTCGGCCTCCAGTTCTTGGCACATGAAGAAAAAATAATAAATCCTTTAAAAGGTGCCCATCATTATCGTTATTATTATTATTATCGGTTTGAAGAGACGAAGATGCCCATTTCTCGACAATCGTCTCACAATGCTCATAATCATATGCACTACTCGAATACGGATAAACTGAAAACCGATTGAACAGTAATAATAATTAGCACTAACACTAACTACAAAACTGAAAATTGTGACTACTATATATATATATATATACACATACCTTGAGCAGGAAGAAGAAGCAGCAGTAGGGCTAATATTAGAGCATCATGACCCATTCACTGAAGTTCACACTAACCAAATTGAATCAGGTAGAAAACTGCAGCAATTTTTATAAAAATTAATATAAAAAGGTATGTTATTTCAGTATGAAAATAAAGAAACTTGAACAATTTATATAACTGCACTAAAACTGCAAATATCAAGACAAGTCAACCATAGAATATTTGTTAAAAAAGAAGTTGGGTATATACAAATACAGAAAACTCAGGGTTTATGTGTGTGTGTGGGGTGTTTGGAGTTTGATTACAGATGATATTTATATTACCTATGTATGTATATGTATATTTATGTATGTATGGATCGAGTAGCATCAAAATCTTCAAGAAATAAAATGAGAAAATTGATGATCCGTCGATAATCGTAGCAAAGACGGCAAATCAACCAAACCCCTAACTAAACAAATTATAAATATCGATTTACGTATAGCTGTAGCCTGGAGAGGTATATATTTTCTATTTTACTG
>JANDBE010000045.1:32522462-32532605 GCA_024320915.1 Erigeron philadelphicus | reverse complement strand
TTGAAGAAAGGATGATACGTGATAGTTTATCATTAAATAAGGATGATATTAGACAGTTTTAAAAATAAAAGACGAAATTAGACAATTTGGGTAAACCATAAAGACGATTTAAGTCGTTAACTCTAAAATTAAATTTATCATCATTTCTATCTAGACATCTATATAGTTTTTTACTTTTAAAAGTTACGGTTAACGGAAAAGAAAGGGCCCAGGTTGTGTTTGTACGTAAGGAGGCAGTTAAAATTTGTTTCCATGTGAGAGGTCACGTCTCCCTTGATGATATGACACGTGGAGGGGTAATTGGTGATGAGTCAGAAGGTAGGTAAAAAAAAAAAAAATGTACTTCGTTATATCACGTTGAAGTCACGTGCATTGAAGCAGAGGAGAAAGCATGCCGCATGCGTGATTTAGGCACGTAAATCTTAAGTCAATTGTTGTGACGGAACGATTGTTACGTTTGTATTTGAATGCTTTTAGTTTTAGTTTTAGTTTTAGCGGTGGATGATGTGTGACTCATTTTTTCTTTTCTAAAGTCTCTCGTCAACGACCGTTACAATCGGATTTTAACCTTTTATATATGAAACGGATGGAATGATAAAAAGTGATGAGATTTTTGGCCACCTTATTAACTTTTACACTAAAAAGAGTGGAAAGAAAGAAAAAGAAAGGACAATTTGCGACATGTATCATGGGATATAAGAAAAATTGGTCCATTAGAAATAGTGGGACCACTTACACCATGTGACATGTGGGGTAGTGAAGTGTTGTATATAAATAGAGGGGGAAGAGAAAATAATAATAATAAAAAAAATATTATTTTGTCCTTTTCTTGATACATGCAAAAGTCAAAGCACAAAGAAGCGACTTGTGGGAGTCACTGGAAGGAGGAGTCGGCGAAGGGGGGTGGTATGCATGGCGACTTTGGGCGACTTTTGACGAGAAATGGTGTAAGAGTCGTCCACTCCTTTCAGTCTTATGGCTTATATTTTTTTTCTCCATTGATTTATGTCTTCAGCTGTTTTAAAATAAAGAATAGTCGTCTTTTATGCAAGATTGAGGAACTCGTAATTTGGACTCGACTCGACGAATGAGAGGTCAAGAGTTTTTGGAGACTCGGCCGGATTGAAATGTTATATGCATACATAGGTATTTTTGAAATTATATGTAATATCACTTTAAAATATATTTCAAACTTTAAATATAAGCATAATGTTCAAAAACATTAACATAATAATTCAAATTTGAAAATTAAACACTAGATTAGTTAAGTCTTAGATTTCCCATATATCAATACATCTGTAGATGGTTGAGAGAAGTGGGACAAAAAAAAAAAAACATGATTCCAAGTTTCCAACAAGTAGCATCACCATAAGCTGACCATGACTCAAGCTTAGTGATATGTACTTATGGTGAGGCTAGCCACGAGCGGACTATAAGCGTGTTGTGACCCCTTTTAACATATTATAGCCAATATGGTTTAGATGAATTATCCATCAATAGATCATAAAATACAAGCTTGTAGGTATGAATTTTTGAAAATGTTTTGAGTTGATTGTAAGGTTGTAATCTATTTGAACTTTCGCTAAGCATATTTGGAACAAAAATTTATTAGTTGAGTTAATTAAACAAACATGAAAATGACAATTTGTTTGAATGAACACATAAACATATTCGGTCATTCAATTAATTTCATTTATAATGTATTTATAATTTATGTCTAAAATTGTCATATATTTAAAAAAATTTCACGTGAACAGTGAAACATCTAAGCAGGTAGCTGGCTCAGCAGTCTGTTTGACTGCTTAGTGCTTTTTTTTTTTCGTTTTTTAATTAACGTGTTGTGTAAATATCAAATTGCTTCCTTAGGGGCTGTTTGGTTGGTTGAATTCTTTGGAATTCTAAGGAATTAGAATTCAAATTCCTTGCTTTACTATGTTTGGTTGGGAAAGTAGGTGGAATTGGAATTTAAAATTTTCCATTAAATTCCATGAAATACGGAATCTGAAATTCCATCAACATCTCCCAGGAATGTTATGGAATTTAACTTTGACCAAAAAAACCCTCCTTCACCATTAAACTCTTTCTTCTTTATCATCTTTTTGACTTTTTCATATGCATCGTCTTCACTTCTTTTCTTTTGTATATCATCTTCTCCACAAGCTACATAAACACTAATCTATTTTTTCCTTTTATCTACAAAACATTCGCTCATATCAATGTTTTCCTTCTGATTAAAGGTTATTTAAACTAATCTCTCATCATCAATATTTTCTTCTCATCATACGGTCAGATCCAGATATCAGATATTCAGATCCTTCGAGAGTTCGAGTGTGGATGGTTTCATTTAATTAGTACGAGTATATTTTTTGTTCTTATCTTATAGTTTGATTAATTGGTAATCGTGAGTTGTGACGACGAAATTAAGAGCAGCGATGCACATGTATATTTTCTTTATTCATAATTTCATATCTTTTATCATTATTATTTTATTTGTATCCTTATTTTTAGTGCTGTAATTTTTTTTTTTTGTATTGATATGTTATATTATCAATTACTAAATTAGTAAATATATATTGATATAAATTAAAATTAACGTTATCAACAATAACAGATAGATTATATTATTATGTGGTTTTAGTTGTTGGAGGGTATTAATGTCTTTTTATCTAAATAAACATTCCAATTCCATTGATAAATTTACGAACCAAACAGGATTACAAAATTGATAAATTCCGATTCCAATTCCTTTGAATTCCAATTCCTTACTTGAATTCCAATTCCACCAAAAACATTCTGTGAACCAAACTGCCCCTAAAGTAATCATACAAATTACAAATTTGTTAATACGTTATAAAAAAAACTAGTTGTATAATTGACAATGATCTCATTCTTATGAAAAAATTTAAATTAAATTTACATTAGGGATGAGTAGTTGGACTGAAACCTGTGATCCGACCCGCCCAAAACACTAACGGGCTGGTTCGCGGATCACGTTTTTAGTGCATTTGCGGGCCACAGGTCGTACGGGTTGGGTGAAGCCAAAAACCGAAAAATTATGAAAGAAACCGTGACCCTCCCAAACCAAGCCCGGATCTTTACGGGCCAAATCACAGTTCCATTTTTCATGCTTTCACGGGTTTCGGGTCGGGTTGGGTCGGGCCGGGTTTTAACACGTGCACATCCCAAAACAACCCTTTTCATGGGCAGCCCAAATCCCCTACCCACGTTGGGGTATATATTTTTTCTTTTTATATAAAGATCAATCTTTATATCTTAAAAAATCATCAATGTGGTTATTTATTACTTCTATATATATATATTTCTTTGAGATGATGGAATTAGCTTCTCGTGTATGTTTTGAGCTTAGCTCGTTGAATTTTTAACTCAACCTTCAAGATTTATGAAAAGGATCAGGCTCCAGTGAGCGAGTATATTGAATGTGTTCACTATTTCTATGGTTTGCCCAATATTGCTCAGATTTGTTGAACTCTCTTTTATTACTACTCGTATTATTTTTCTAATAATAGATGACAGGAAATTTGTTACTTTTTGACGTGGTAATGGTTTTAGTTTTACCCACAAAACAAATTGAAAATTTCATAAGCTAAACACTCTCTATATTAAAAATGATTTTTAAAATCTCTACGATGTATCAAGATTTTTAATTTTTGTTGTCTTTCTGGCACACACTGACACACAACACGTTCTACTCATGAATGAATGCATGTTTGTGTGAATGATTTACCAACCAAGTCAAGTGAAGTGACCAACCTTCATTCTACTCTTGTATCTATCATGTATCATGTATGAATTAGTTACCCACCCAACTTTTTCTAGACATAAATATATGCAAAGTAAAGTGCTAATTGTTAAATACTTAGATCATCAAAAGAAAAATACAAGAAAAAGGATAAAAAAAAAACAAAACAAAACATAATCTAACCACAAATGGAGTTCCTTGAGTTAAATCACTTGGGATATTAACTTTAAACAATGGAATTTGGATGTTTTTAGGAAACACAGGACTCAAAGTCATATAAATGAAAAATAAATACATCCTCACAAGTCACAAGCATATATTGTCTTCTTCACCTAAAATCGTCAGAACAATTGTGTCCGAGAAGCTGTGTACACATACTTTCTACAAGCAGCCCACTGCTACTACATAAACATCAATATTAAGTTCAGAATGTAAAAAGCTTAATTATAGCTTCTTGTGATCAGTTTCTATTTTGAAACTTGATCCAACGAAAGTATACATGATTGTTACATCGTCAACACATCATATGGGTTCCGGGGTAGTGAACTTGTATGTTTTTTGATCATGGGTTTGCCCAAACAGCTTTAGAGATATCGACATAGCTCATACGACATGCTCCAAGTAATTGCTCTGGAAGCTCATCACGTGTGTTCGCCTGCACAAGTTGCATAAATTAATACTAACTTAGAGACTGACCAGCATAAAACTTCACTAAAACTTTATAGGGATTAGTTTCCTGAAATGTAATTATCTTTGACCGAATGTCTATAGTATGAAAAATCTAAAGTTGTGTGTATTGTATATAAGCAACTCGAAAAAATGTTTATTGTATGTAAAAAAACATATGTGGCAACCATATACAGGTGTCACTTGTCAGATTTTAATTGGTTGAAACAAAATTCTTACATACAATAAACATTATTTTCGAGTTGTTTACATATAATACACACAACTTTAGTTATTTCATACTATAAACATTCGTTCAAAGTTTCATACATTATAGGAAACTAATCCCAACTTTATATCATTCTATATATAGGAAACACAAGCGAGTGATGCATATTAGTGGCAATTTTCATAGATTTACTTAGAAGTTTATGTACCTGTATAACAAATGCTACTTCGATTATCAAACTAGTAAAGCAACTGAAAGTCTTGCCAGCTATCAACCTTGCAGCTGCTGATGAACCAACATCAATGTCCATCTATAACAACAGTCAGATTCAATGGCGTAAAAACATAACTCAAGATGATGCATTATTGCTATCAAAATGAATATTATACTAAAACATTATGTTGCTGATTTTTGTGTGATATATATGCAGGAAAAATAATGTTATACCAATAAAACATACAAGTACCAATATATTAGACCACAGAAAAGCCAAAGTTAAGTGTTTCGCTATTTACCTCCAAATAGTTTGCCCCACGAATGTAGTTGATTGTAAGTATATTACCAATCAAAGTGGGTATGCGAATACTTTGCTTGAGAATCCATGGCCCCTGGAAAAAGAATTTGCATATGAAACACATCACAAAGTTGATTGTTTTGTCGTACTAATTAAGAAACTTGACAATTTATGCATAAATTTAGACTCGAACTGAAAACTACATCTAAGAAAGATATTTATTTACATTGAAAATAAAGCATGTTTATGCAAATGAAGTCTACTGACCTCATCTACATTAGGGATGATCTTTAATCTTGAATTTCTAAATGCATCGTCTCCTTCTATAAATCTCTCTAACAGAGGTACATCTTTGATCGGGGTACATGTCGTATAGTAGAAAGCAAGATTATAAGTTGTTGAACCTGGGACCTGATATATCATAAGAATGATTGAACTTGTAAATAACTTGAGTATGGACTGCTACAACCTTTTTGACTCTTGTATATGCTTATAAAGTCAAACATTGTTACCTGAAAGTTAGCAATAATGAAGAATTCTGGGCGACCATCAGCTGCATATTTCTGCAGAATGAATGTTTTACATGTTATCGATTTGAAGTCATATGAGAACTCGTTGTATATAAACAAGTCAGAAGAGACCAACTTGAACGATGTTCCCAGGTCGACTAGCAAGGTGATCTTCTCTCTTGTCAGATTTTAGCCAGTCAACTGCAACAGTTTGCAACAATGTGCTCTCTGCAGGAATCTGGAAATCCCAGATATAAAGAAAATGAATAATTCTACACACCTCATGAAAATCACAACATTCAACTCTGCACACTCTACATAGTTGAAAATATAAATATTTTTCTTTTAGACTTAAGTACCTTTTAATAACGACAATGTGTATACTTGAGCAAATTTTAGTTTCTAAATAAAGAAATTTTACCTTCTTACGGTCCTCCAAAAAGGTTTTTCCCCGAATTTGAAAAACAGAAGGTTTGGGTGCTGACCAACTGTTAGGGAGTATACCAGCTGCTTCATCTTTTGGAAGAGTAATCATGTAGTTATATGAGAGACACTCATCCCACACAATTTTCTCCATGTCTGCACATTCTTCTCTCTGCACTGCAGAAGTTACCGATCTAGTATCTAGGGTCAATTCACATACAAATTCATTCTTGTTATCTGATATAGTATTAGCATCACATAAATCCTGTGAAAGTTTAACGAATAAAGAATTGGTCAACTCATACTGTAAAGCTCAAAGCAATAAGAATGAAAACTGCATTAAGCAAACATCATTACATCAATTACCCGACCTGAGAGTAAATTTCGTAGCCATTTTTAGTAGCCCAGTCATCTTCTGATCTATCATCAAACAAAGGTTCCAAGAAATCAAAAAATTCATCCGACTGATCATCACTTTCCATAAGGTTTATGTGATCTGAAGGATCTTGAGCCAATCCGCCCACTAACTGCTCTGTATTTTCATTTAGCTTGCTTAGGGAACTAACTTCCTTCAGCTTCCGTGAAGAGAACTCAGGCAATAAGTGATCGGCCAAGTTTGTTTTGAAAAGTTCTCTCAAAGCTACAAAAACATACAGTGATTCAGTATATAAAAAATGGAAGTGAACCCAAAACAAAAATGTAATTATGGTTCTTGTGTAAAGAAGCAACCTGACAGTCTCTCAAGCATGCGTATTGTGAGACATTGAGAAGAAGATTTTTGTAGATAAGGTCTCCAAGTTTTCCAATCGATAGCGAGCACGTGTCTTACAACTGATTGTTTATACTGATTCCCAGGAGATATCACATAGCCTCCACCTGCGGAGTACCATGTCATACCATAACCTCATCTTTGATGATGGAAACTGTAACTGGAAATTCCATCATAACTTACATTTAACCCAAGCACGAATAAAGCCCTTCTTTGGCGGGCACTTGCTATGAGGAACAGAATGATAGAAAATAACTGCAAATAAGTATATAAGATGATTTTCATTTCTAAGTTTATAGAACTTGACCATGTATTATCTATAAATCGAGATGTTGAAACAAAGAATTTCCTACTATATGTTCCATTCTCTTCCCTCCTCCAATAGCGATGCAATAGTAAGTCCCTTCGTTTCATACACCTGCAAAAATAATAAGATTGGACTGCAGTAACTAAAACATTGTTGTTCGCTATGGACTCATATTGAGGGAAACATAATATAATGACTGATTCGTACCAAGGTAACCAATCACGATTTAATTGCTTGTGAATAATATCGGTGTGGACATCTATGGTTTCAATCACACTACCCTTCTGAAAACAAAAGTCCCATCTACAATAAATTAAGCATGGTAATAAATCATTATATCTATAAGAATTGAATTTATGCTAATAATACGTTCACATATTGGTTTGATCACCAAAAGAATCAGATGACTCATAATTTAGAAGTAATAGTTTATCCTTACTGTGATCTTGAAGCACCAAGAGACATAAGTGTCTGGAAAACGACATCTGGACTTTCTTCTATCACGCTAATAGCTGCTAATGCATGATCATTTCTCTACAAAACAAAAGATACACATATAACCTTGAAGGAAACTGATTTTTTGGTTTCCGTTAAGCATGATACCAATACCAACCTTATTATGACTTTCGTGATCTCTTGTTTGCTTAAATAGTCTGAGACCTGGATCAAGAAACAAAATTTTAAGCATGAACTCTGGCAATAAAAAAGGATACAACATCGTTAGCTTGTTGATTACCGTTGTGACAATCAAAAATTGTCCAGTATGATGGCTCATTAATTTCACTAGTTTTGGGATCCATGATCGAGGCTAAAGAGAGAATGCCATCGACATCTTTTTGATCACACACACTACTAGAAAACTTAGAACTGCACATCACAAAAAACTACTTAATACATACCGTCGATCATTTTATCATTAGTACAAATTTATTAGTATCAAGTAAAAATTTAAAAGATATAATGGATATAGTTGTTCATACCTAAACCAATCTGTAAAATTTCCTGGTTTTTGATTCACCTGCATTTTATTGGAAACACGTACGTTAGGCATCAGTCATAGAAATTGGTAGCAGTTTTTGTGTTAAGAAAAATGCACCTTTTGGGATAATTCTTGGAACGATTTGATCCACTTTGCAGCTTCTTTTGGATTTCTTGCCCCTAACTATAACATATTTGATGTAACCATATTGTATGCATTTTTAGTAGTTAATTTAGCTTTGATTTGGGTAAAACGAGTATGTACCTTCACATGAACATCATAGTTTGAGGTGTCACAAAGGGTGAAAACAAAGAAGACCTGAATGAGACATGATAATGTCGTCGATAATTAGAAGTAAAACAAATCATCGATCTTTAGCAAAACATATAATGAGTATATAAACATGATGATTCCTCATGAAGTATTCGACATACCTTTCCTCGAATACATTTCCTCCCATTATCGATTACATGAATGCTAGAGTCCACAACTGCACTTCTAACTGGATCCTGATATATATGAGTAACCAATTGCTTACTGTTCAATTTAAATGTTCAAGTTTGACTGTATTAGTCTTTTTTTCACAGCTTTGACCATTACTATTATCCTTTGTGCTTTATAATACATTGAAAACTTAATCGACTCACATATCTTACATCAAGTATTACATAACACAAATATAATTATAGACGGTCAAAGTTAACCATAAAAGACCCAAAATGTCAAACTAGGACATTTAAATTGGGACGAAGGGAGTATATATATTTTGAAAAGTTTGGATCATTTGCTCGCAACAGGGGATTTAGCTTACGTTGTTTTAACCGGGTCCGCGCTAGAGGCCCCCACACCCTTAATACCTAGTAGGATGAGAAACTCTCAACTAAACCGCCCGAAAGCCTTTTTCTGCTTCCTTCCCTGCTCTATACAAACTTGAGAAGCATAAACTGCCTGATCAAAGACCGATGTACAAGTAGAGGATTATACTCTCATTGGGAATGGAAATGGACCCGCCCCCTTCATCTACGATGGAACTACATGAGTTTCAATGTATGTTGTCCCAAATCTTCAATATTACATTGTCCAACAACAACGACTCATGGGAGTGGAAGTTGGATTCATCTAACTGCTTCACTGTCTAGTCAATGCGTTCAAGACTTCAACAAGAAACCTTTGGACCTAAACAATGGATCTTTCCATGGAATCGATTGGCACCACTCAAAGTTAGTATGCTTGGCTGGAGGATAGACTTGGATCGACTACCAACAACCGACCAACTGCTTCAAAGAAACATCAGTGTTTCATCCTCATTATGTTCACTCTGCAATACCCATGCCGAGACAGTGAAGCATCTATTTATCCACTGCCCTTTCGCTGACTCGTTATGGAGCTACATAGCATCATGGTGCCATATTCAGCGTCGCACGCCAACTTCTTTGAAAGAACTCCTGGAGATGTACAAGCATGTTTTCACGACCCCAAAGAAACAAAAGTTGTTCCAACTTATCACTCTCGCCTTCTGCTGGGTCTTGTGGAAAATTAGAAATGATCGAATCTTCTCTAACAAACTCCCATCTCTTCGTTATGTAGTCAAAGAGTTGAAAGGCACAAGTTACTTCTGGCTAGCCAACCGGGCACCCTCTAATAATATTTCCTGGACTGCATGGAGTAGCTTTCGGATTTAGCTCCTATCTTTTCTCTATTTATGTACCCAACTCTGTTTTTTTGTTTTGCAATATTTGATTAGATATTTTGTATGGCTTTCTAGCTCCTGGCTAGATTTTCATATCAATAGAAGTAATTTTTAATGTTCGAAAAAAACCCGCCCGAAAGTACGACATTTAATTGGGATAAAACCTTGCTCCCTCTGCAAGACTCAATCATGCTTCAGTGGAGAACTTTATTCTGAAATTCCTGTAAAATTTCCTTGTCATGTATCGAAATTGAGACCCCCGACAGATAAAACTGGTGCTCAAGCACTGAGCTATAA
>JANDBE010000045.1:32489433-32503077 GCA_024320915.1 Erigeron philadelphicus | reverse complement strand
AGAAACTTGCATATTGTCATTGCATCAAGATAGTTCTGCATCATGTATCTAGAACCACCAGTAAATGTAGATGGAAGTACAACACGTTTACCGGTAGAAGAACCATCGTTACACCCTTCAGTCACTGTTTTACTTATATTTTTAGCCGGAGCAATTCGAAGTTGCTTTTGATGGCCCCTGAAATACCACATCCTTTGGGATTCTACCATTGTATACGCATCGACCAAAAATTGTTGAAAAAGCTTCCGTGCATAAAGATACAATGACCAATCATTATCTCTTTGTTGTATCAAATAGGCAAAGAATTCTCTCATGGTAACAGTTGACCTTGGCTTTTCTTCTATATCTGTGACGTCTCGATGAGCTATATCAACTCTGTAACCATCTTGGCCAAGAGGAAATAGCAAAGGGTATTGCAATGCTAGGTACGAAGGATGTAACTCACTTATACGTTTTAACTTGCCATTCTGTCTCTCAACTATAATATCCCTGTTGTCAATCATTTCATCGATGTCGCCAATAATAAGACCAGCTATCTCACCAGTTGTTGGAAGGTTATACGTTCGACCATCAGTAGTTCTTTTCCCAATTAGTCTAAGTCTTACGTCTTCTTCCTCCAACGTGTTCTTTCGATCCCGAACCATTCGGTACCATTTCACAAGTGGGTTACAACTATCCAACACATCCTTAATCTGGCTAGCTATCTGATGCTCCATTGCTTCCTCTCTTGGGTTGGGTTTTTTCTGACGGTGACTGAAGTAAACATAAAATAGAAACTCTTAAAAGTTAGACTTGTAATATAAAAAGGGTAAAAGTTTAAATGTTGAACCATCTACCTAATTACCTGATGGCACGTTGTCTGTTTGCGACCTCATTCTCAGTATCAGTTATGTATAGCTGTGAAAACTTTGGTGTAGCACCATCCAAAGGAAGCAAGCTACCAATACTATGGGAGTTTTGGCCATTCAAGCGAAAACAATATGGACCTCGGCCATTATTAACAGAGTGATCAATCTTTCCGCCCATTGATGTAAAAGAGAACATGTTATTGAAGCCACAAATGTTTTCAAGAAAGAATTTGCTTGTGTCATCGTTGTTGCGATAAAGATCTAAGAGATATTGTGGTGGTTGTGGAGGTTTTGGTAGCACGACCTTACCATAGCCACAACAAAGGGAAAAAGTTCCTCCGCTTTTGGATTCAGTCTCCCCTTGAGCCTTTTCAGCATACCACAATTTAGTGCCACATGCTTTACATGTATATATAGGGTCGCCAATATCAAAGTATTCTGTGACATGAAAAGTAAAATAAAAATCGATTAACATGATTAATTATATGGAAAAGAAACGACGGATTGTTTTATAACTGAAAAGGAGTGAGTCATTTTGTATATCTACAGACATACCATCACTTTGGCTGACGCATAAGCTCTTACTCACTGCTTTCATAGTCATCAAAGCACAATTGAGGAATTGTGGGCTCCCTTGATTTTATGAGGAAGGTCCTAAATCTTGGTCTGTTTTTGCCTTTTACTGATGGTTTGCTGGTTGAGGTGAGTCCCAGGTAGATGTTTAACGGTGTATTAACTATAATCAGAGGTTAAGATATGTATATTTAAATGAGTTATGCCAAATCAAAATAATGTTGAAATAGATTTTGGTACTAAAATACATTAAGAATAAAAAAACTTAGTTACCTGGAGGGATGTGTGATTGGTCCGAATTTATTGGTGTAGCTGACACATTTGAACGATGCGGGTTAGATGAGTCACCAATCTCAAATCTGCGAAATTTACTTGAACTGCCCGAAGAATTAATGAAATCATCTGAAATGAAGAAAAGTTTTTCTTAAGAATTACGGCATACGATAATATGAGGTATGAAAAACAAATTGTAGAGATGTATCAAAATGGATGTTGTACCACTTGGAGGTCTCTTGTTAGGTTCCAAAACATGGGAATTTGGTGTATTATGGATGATTTTGTTGTTTGGCTTTTGTAATCCTAAAACAGGGGGTTGATTTGAGGCAAACACAGAAGAATATTGATGCATATTATTAGAATGGGAAAAAAGGTTAAAATATCATACAACAACCATGTTAAAATAGTCATTGTGAAAAATAAGTGTGTAACAACCAACTTATCAAATATAAGGCATACAAAAGCACCTGACATGTTGGTAGGATTCACAATTATTGCCGAATCTTGCTGCACTGGTACTTCATATAATCCGTCGACTATGTTGGAGGAACACTCTACATAATATAATCACAGACGCTAAATGTGAATAATAATAGGTTCGGTGATATAATTAAACAATATATAAAAAGTTTAGGTGATACATAGCATATTGATAACTCTGATAATACCATAGGTTAGTTGGCGATTCTGTTCAATGCAAACTTTCTTTGCAGACGGATATGCGTATGACATTCCTATTTGAATGTCAAGTAAATTTGTATCTTGTTCATCATGATATGCTCCTCGTGTTTGAAAGTCGATATGAAGTTAGAATCATACATAAAATTTAAAATGTATCATACATAAAAATTAAAATTATAGAGACATAATATAAAGTCGTAACAAATTTCATTAGTCTTTAACAAAATAAGGAATTTACCATTTGACAAATCAGCTAAAGGTGCTCGACTAATCGATTTCGAACGCATATGACAACATCTATTGTTTTTGTTTTGAAGAATTTGTTTACGCTTCTCTCTTGCAAGTTTCACATTCGGATTGTTACTTTGGATAGAAGCCGATGGGGCGTAATTAGTATTGTTTTCTTTGTTATCATCTTTATAGTTTCCTGGGATACGTTGGGTAGAAGAAGATGGATTTGAACAAACATTATGAGATTTAAAAATTGAGTCTCTATTTTGGAAGTTGTTTAATTTTCTCGACATGGACTTCCACTGTGAGAAAAATTCAAATGAAAATGTTTACCGGGTAAAAAAAGGGTGGAAAATGACTAATAGTATATATAGATGTTTTTCATTTGTTTGTGGCTATAATATAGGGATATTAGTTACTGTACTTGATAATAAACATATGTTATTAATATTAATAAATTAAGTTAAATTAAATATTGAATATTATATATAATTGAGTATGCATGTAAAAATAATGTTATTTAGTAAACAAAGCTAATTTCTTAACTGCAAGATATTGAATTCTGATGCGTTTTCCATGTGCCTACTAAGCACCATTTATGTTTGGAATGTGTAGCTCATATATTTCCCTTGCTGATGCTTTTGAAAAATATTACTCAAATCATAAAACATTACTGTCTACATTAAGAGGTTCAATCAAAAAAAAAGAAAAACTACTAATAAGAACTATATAAGCAAAACATCTGGTAACTATGGATTTTAGTTATATGTATCCCAAAATACTTTTGCAGTATTTGACATCACATCTCAATGAGGGAAAAACCTCATTGCAGCACAGATACTGAATTATTTTAATATGATATATCACTATATCAGATTAACACATTGAAACACATTAGGTAGGCAACCAATCAACAAAACCTCATTTACCAATTTCAAACTACATAACATGACGATAATAAAAAAGTTGCAAAACAAATTAACGGAAAAAAGTGTGTTCAACGATTGACGGCAAACATTTATTATTACTAAAACTGAAATAGCATATCAATGTTCCAAATCAAAGAAACTAAACAATCCAAAGTAAAAACATAATGGAAATAACATAGTTCAGAAACAAATAAACTGGGAAAGGGTTCAACGAATCACGCCAAACATTTATTCGAAATAGAATGGAAATCAACTTGACTTGAGGAACATCCGTCAAGCAGTGTTGTCAGTCACTTCCATCTTGAGCTTTTTTTTGGTAGTGGAGAAATCACCGGCAACATCAACATCAGATGGTCCAATATCGTGCTTTTTAGGGGGGCTTTCAGCAGTGCTCGTCTTCAAATCAATCACGGTTTTATTTTTGTTTCCACCATTAACCAACGCAACATCCTATAAAAGGGAACAGTTTGGTTACAAAATTTCCGCAATGATTAATGTGCATATTGTTAATCATCATAAACTTTAAAACAACCCACCTTTATCGACACATTAAGTGGAGATACACCATTATCAGTGAGACTCATATCAGCACGGGATATAGTAACCTGGTAGGTTCGGAATGACTTAAGTTTCTGATTTATGTTTAAACACTTATAAAAACATATATAACTAATACACAGGATTATTGTTATGAAACCTAACAAAATAGGAGAAAAAAGATGTACCTGACTTGGTTCAGTTCGTTTGAGAAAAGCGGAAATAAGCTCACTATCATCAGTTAACCTACGAACAGTGAATGTCTTGCAGTTGTGCTTTAAGTTATACTGAGAAACCTCAACCTTGAACAGGCAACGCTTGTTAATCAATCCATCCAATTCTCCAGGGAATAGGTCCAAGTCTTCGGCCTACATGTGTATTTAGTAAAGTGTGTAAGCTAATGTAGATATATAGAAGGCAACAAATAGTTTCTGTATTAAGGAGCGTGTATATTACAGTTACCTTTTTAATTTTACCGAAAATGTCTTCAGCAGAGGTATATATTATGCTTCTAACATCTCTGTCAAACAGGAGAAAAGAGGCAGAGCCACTGTTATCCTGCACCCTTACCCCGACACGAAACCTAAAACGATTATATTCAAATGAATGAGTCTGGTATGCAAAATAAACATAGGTAGCACATTAGTGTTTAAGTATGAATATATAATTACCTCGGGATAACATCAGACACAAAAGCTTTACAATGCTCACAATGGTATGGATGGTCATCAGTATTAAAGTAGTCAACCTTTGTCAAATCAACATCTTCAACTTTTTGAGAAATCCTGTTGCATTTTCGATGTGCAAGATAGTACCAATTATGTTCAGATTGCACAGCTCTTATCATTCCATACACCAAACAAACAGTTTCCTATATTTTAAGATACATATGTGTTAAGTGACAGAAGAAACTCTAAAAAATTGAAAGTGGAACAATGGAAAACCGAATCACATTCTTAAAATCTTCAAGGTCATTGATGTCAGTCCTCTCCATGTGCATAGTCCAATCACCAGGAGCGGACACAGCTTGTTCCTGATCTAAGAGAGGGACCTTGTAGTCGGTGTCACCAAAGACCACACCATTGATTTCAATTGAGCTTAAAAAAAATATGAGTACCAAAATTAAGTCGCACCATATTATTAATGATGGTCAAAAATATAGTATATATGCTTATAAGTATAATGAGACATACTTATCGATGAAGTGTTTAGTCTCAGGCATGTCAGAGTTCATCCAAATACGGGTACCATACATACAGTTACCCAATTGTGGTTCACCTAATGCAATAACAAAAGACGAAATGAGACTACACATAGTTCATAACAAAAACTTTTTAATCTAAAATAATGTAATAATAAACGACATATATATTTTTAGTAGAATACCATCCCAGATGCGCAATTTCGCAAGTTGAATAACAATCACAACACGACCGTCATTCTTTGGATCCTTGAAAAAGTTATCAACTTGATGGGCGTAATCCCCCCATAAAGCACAATTCATAAGAATGCCACTGCAGTGTACGAATATTATAATAAATAATCGACAGAATATGCATATGGATTGATTGGTGTGTATAGTGTGTAACAAACCTTAAATCCATCAGTCTTAGATGAAGACGCATGCTTTCCTTGTTATCTTTAGTGTATTTGGTGATTTTTCCACGTCCAACAATTTCCGCAATGATATCTTGCAAAGAAAAGCACCAAATTTATGTTTACGTCATATGCAGTTATGTAGTTAGTAGTAGAAATAAATAATGTACGTACCAATGGGGTACTTAGTGACGACCCTAAAGGCTGCAATGTCTTCGAAAGTAGTAAACACCAAACCATTACCATAATCAACATCACTGATGCAAGTTCTGACACTTGTGTTGCGATAGAAATTGATGCAGGTTTCATTATTAACCATCATGAACTTGCTGGTAGAATCACCAACATTGAAGTTTGTTATCAGATAATAGCGTGACTCTTGCAACATGTGCTTAAACTTGGGCAAGTTTTTCTTGATGGTAGCATGCATCTTGGTACCCTTTTTTTGTATAGAACAATAAGAAATAACAAAAAACACATTAAGGTAACTAATTATTATTATGAAAAAAAGCAAAGAATCACATTATGAAAACATAATCAAGGTGTAATATAATTTTACCTGTTCATCAATAAGAATCATTTCAAGACTTCCTTCTTTAATATCCTTTTTCCATCCTGGTTGTGTCCACATGCGAACTACACGCACCTTAATTCGCCATGTATCTTTCACATCACTGATCTCTGACAACAAAGAATAACCTCTATCCATTTTGGGGTATGAACTATTCAGGCGTAAAATAAAGGATGCAATTAATTGTGTGGTTTTGCAGATGGTAAACGACGTATATATATATATTAGTTGTATGTAACCATATTGACAACAAAATACGGGAATTGAATTTTAAAAATGCTTATCTGATGATAACTACCTAGCAACTATTATCTAATGATAAATTTATTTAAATAAGATGTAATCCAATCCGATGAAACAAATTTCCCTAAATTGAAGGGACAAACAACCTCTGTTTATGATAGGCAGAAAAATAAAAGTATATATATTTATCCTTAATTCTGCCAAGTTGGTTACCCACAAGACAATTTACAAATGAAATCGATGTTTTAATAATCAAATATTTTATATATAAAAAAAATGATCAGATACTTTGATAAAAAAATTTTAATATATATTAAATACCATAATTTATCAATTAAAATTAACATATTAACATATCATACCAAATTAATATGTAGAGCAGCCAAATCAAACAAACAATGGTGAAATCGCAAAAAGAGTCGGACCTTGATTCCAAACCTCTGATGATGATATTGTAAATTCTTTGATGGAGAAGTGGATATAGGGCTCATATTATGATATGTTATATGATAAGATATAAAATAAAAAAGGGGATAGATTGATTAAAATTTATTCAGATCAAGCTAGGTATTTGGATTGTTGCTTTCGTGATGGAAATGGAGAATTCGATCTGGATAGATAAGGAGGTATGGAAGAATTGATGTTTTTTAGACAAAGGGGCATAAAGATAAATAAAAGAATGGAAAGGACTAATTATAAAATTGGATTGAATCAATTTTGATGTGAAGCTGCCACGTAAGCAATTGAAAAAAAGGATAGGTTCCTTTAATAGATAGAGAGATTAGCTTGTGAAACGAATGTGATTATATTGCTACTAGTAACACATCATTTTCAGATGGAATGTAAAATCACAATAAGTAGGATAATTATTAGTACTTCTATGGTCCAACCCTAACCAAGTATGATGTTCATGGTTGATAATCCTTTGGTTCAACTCTATTAACTAAATCAATTGGTGATAAGATGCATCGATTTTGAACATGTAATTCAGCGTTCATAGCATCACGTCATGCCGAATCACAAATAGCATCTTTGAAATTCTTAGGATCAGAGGTAGTCGAGACTTGATTAGGCCTTGGAATATGATCTAAAATTTTCAAAGTAAGAGTGACACAATCTTTCGATTTGGCAACAGATTTGAACTGATGAGTGGATTGTTGAAGTCAAGAAGTAGTTTGGAGCCAAAGTGAAAAGGATAGAAAAAAAAGCAGACCGACTAGAATAATTAGAAAAAACAGAAGGAACAACAAATGACAAAATTTACTCTTTTCTTCATACATAACCCTTCACCTTTACAAACTCTAACCAAGTATGATGTTTAGCCATATTATATCTACGGTTATGTCTGGGTGCGGTGGGCATATATTCATGATTAAGGCCTTGATGTTTGTGACTTTTGCAGTTAGAAGTTGTGTGCAACTAATCCCTTGTTTGCGAAAATATATACTATAAATGACAAACCAATTTTAGGTCTATGAGAAGTTTAAGTGAGGTAAACGTTGATGCTGTATGTTTTTCATATTCTTTGATTGATGAAAAGAAAATAAAGATATATGCAACTGTCAAGTTACCAAAGGTGAACAAAACTTGATAATGCTTATAATTATACATAAATCTCACTAAAGGTGATAATGCACCATTGTTACATACATAAAAGATAATGTGTATCAGGTTAACACCGCAAACCAAAGGAAATCACTCAGCCTGAATCTAATACTTGACGTCGTAACATAATCTATGCACAAACTGATATTTTCCGGCCTGATCTGATCATATATTAGCTATAGGCTACAGTACAAAGTATGTCGGGCTATGGATCCCTATGGCGAACACAAAAGCCACCTCAAGGGACAAATTGGGCTCTGGTCACCACCTTTCAAGACGCGGATGAAAGGCCACAAGGGGTCAAGAAACAAAACAATGTACATATCTGCCTACACGTATGCTAGACTTCAGTCATCCTTTCCAATCTGCTTAAAGTAAGCTTTGTCTGCATTTGCAAGTCGATCTTGGAACAATGCCCACTCACTTTTACACCTGTCTCTTACCTGTTTGTTTAAAAAGCAGCAGCAAAAACTCATTTGTATAGTCCAACAATATAGTAGAACAATCACTAGAAATGTAAAAATTTCACTTACCCCCTTCCATGGCGCTTCACCATTCTCAGATTGACCCTGAACCAATAGAAAAAAACCATCATGCCAACAGTTCAAAAATTAAAAAGAAAAAAAAAAAAAGATAGCCCCCTAATGCTTCAAACAATAAATGATAAATCACCTGGCTCCCCAATGAAGGAACAACTTGATGAATGATCCATTGTGAATCCACAACACCGATTTTCTCATGTGCAGGCTGTGAGATGAAACATTGGTAACCATTTGTCAGATTAGGTGATATCTTGTAGAAACATGTACACGCAGAAGGCAGTAAACCAAGACCAATTATAGCCAGAGTACTAATTAGTTGTTTCATGTATCAGATCTTGCAGTGGTTTTCTTAATGTTATAGAGTATAAATTTACAAATCATTTCATATGTTTCAAGGCTTGAAAATTAACTAAGATACTTATTAGGAAAATAGAGAATAAAAACTGACCTTAACGCATCTTCTAAGTGCAAAATCCAAACCCCATCCATGCACCAAATCATTCTGCAAGAACATAATGAAGGCCGGAGTTATCATAGCTGCAAATGAAAAGATATGAACAGAAGAAAGTTTTGTACTAGACTGAAGACAGGAGTCCTCTACTCTTCTCACGAATTCGGCAACCACATGTCTTATCAAACAATATAGTAAAATATATCTTTACCTGAATCATATGCCATACACACCGCCAAGCTGCTCGTGAGAACACAGGGGCCATAATCTCTACAAATCTGGATAAACGAAGCAAATTTTTTAAAACTAAACCAAAGTTACATGCATCAGAGCTGATAAATCATACATGATGGGATAGTACTTAAAAACACGGCTCTTGAAACAGTACGCGCGGGTGAATGTGTGTGTGTGTGTGTGTGTGTGTGTGAGAGAGAGAGAGAGAGAGATTACGCTGCACATGGAGGCAAATGAGGATCACTGCACCATCCTGGTTTCTCTTCTGTATCCCTGTGGATGAATAGAGACATATAGGACTAAGTATGGCCACATATAGAAACAATTTCAGGAAACACAATACTAATATATAGCTAAAAAGTCATAACCTACTTGTGAACTTCTTTATCACCTCTCCTCTTTGTCATTTGCCATGTTAATCCATTATTGGGTTCGAGACCAGGTTGAGAAATCTCTAAACCATGTTTCTTAACTAAATTGATATACCTGGAAAGCAATGCATAATATTAATCAGTCAGTATCAGAAAATACTGTACGAAACAATTCAAGTAGATAGGAGAAATATACTTGTCAGCATTGAAGTGTTCAACACCAAGATCTTCATCCCAAATGAATATATAGTCATATGCTGCTACAATATCTGGATGCAAAAACCTCTTTGCATACCACCTATGAATTTAGTCGAAAACAATAAACACAAGGAACAAGAACAATGTGATAAAAAAAAAGGGTTTGCATTTCCAAAGAGAGTCAAACGGTCATACATACCACTTGGTTTGTTTCTTAACACTTATATGTATTGCCTGCTTTGCCCATTCATATTGATCCCACTCTGTAACTAGGCCATCATAGTGAAACAGCAAGATTTGGAAATCCCCAGAAAACTACAAATAGTAATGACCATATCTAAGTATTCCAAAACTAGGATCGGGTCTAATGAACACAAAGGAATGGCTATTGTGAAACCTTTTTTATTGACTTATCAATATTATCCCTCTGACCCCAACCGACAGTGAAAGTTACCAAGTACTTTGGCTTCTTCTTCAAATCCTGAAAAGTCAAACAAGTTACAACTCTAAGCAGGCAACTGCACTTACATAAAAAGCTAACTGAGATGACCAATCATCAAATGGCACACTGTTGAAAAGAATTTCATGTCCACAATGTAATATTTAGTGAATAGAATAAAGCTTAATAACCAACATCACAATGTATGCAAATACATAACCAACACAAAATTTTTGGTTTCAGGGCAAATTTCTGCATACATACCTCACTAGGTTCACCCCATAATCTTCTTAAAAATAAGTCGGTTTCTGGGACTACAATTCCCGGAGGCAATGACTCTGCACCGCGTGGATTAGATGGAACATAGATCTGAAACAATAAAACAATGAGATAATGGCTCAACCAACATGCAACTTAGGGGAGTGTTTCATTATTAATTAAATGTCTTGAAATATTTTTCAGATATGATGTATCATGCATGCAGGGAATTTTGTGAAGCATAGAAACACAACTTAAGTTATAGAATTTCCAACATATATTTTACAGCATAAATGGGTTTATGTTCAAGGTTTGCACAAGTAAAAGACATTGTAACAAATAAAAATGTACTAGTTGCAACAAGCAATTACATCAAAGTTAGCTACAAAATCCTCACAAGAAATACCTTAGGTGTTGCGGGTGTATTACCGGAACCAAGATTTTCCGGAAAACTGCGTTCAAGAGATTTGGAGCGATCCTCACGCATTGTTATATCAAAGGGAGAATAAATGCTTGATGGTAAGATAACCTGCAAGATCTCACAGTAAATCAAATACATGGTTTTTGTAATAGAAGTATATTCAAGATTCAACAGTTACCTTGGTGAGAGAAACAGATGGAAAAGAAACACCAATGAAATATCCGACAACAATCCCCATAATTGTAGTTATGATTAGTTTTGCACTTCCATTCGACTTTTTGAAGACACCGCTGGATCAAAAATACCAAAAGTGGTTAAGAAAATATAGCTCAATTAAACACATATCAAATATATGATGACAAGCCAGCATAGCACAATAGCACATCTACAAGTGCAATTTAATGTGTAGCAAGAATATCTCAACTAACCTGCGATACACGCCTTTCATTGTGTTAAAAGTGTCGAATGCCAGATATCAATCTCTAAAGACGTCACAAGCAATTCCTTATGGGCTTACAGCATCCTCCAGAATACTACAGTGAAAAAGTTTTGGGCCAGAATACCTGAAAACCATAAAAAAGTATCTAGTTAAAAATAAAACAACCTACATTACAGAAGCATAGGATGGAATTCCAACTATAAATACAACAATCAATATAACAAACAAGTCATATGCTAAGAATAAGATAACACACAACACTCAAATCACGCCATCAATGATATCAGAGACCCTGAAGCGAAGGTGAAAGGTGTAAAGTTGACAGGGTGGCAATTTGGCACCCAAGCATGGCTCAATCGGTATCCGCACCCGCAAGACACATGGGTCACTGGAGAGATCTTTGAGAATTTAAAGGTCTTGGGTACGAGCCCTGCCTCCACTGTGGCCCACTGTGCCAGGGTAGTTGCTAGAGTAATTCCTTGTAGGGTGGACAATGGCTGGTGCCAAAGGCACTAGGGATCAGAGAGTTCCCGTCATTTTACACCTTTTAAGAAAAGTTAAGAACACTCTGACAATGATATCTTAAACAATTCTATATCCCCCATCCCCTACACCAATCATTTGTTGAGGAAACACAATATCAATATTTCAATAACTTCATATATAAAAAAAGTTTCTTTTAAAAAAAAAGGAAAGGAGAAATAGAAGAAAACAAACTTTCCTTCAAGGCCTACATGCAATCTCAAGTTTTGAACATGCTCAGTTTGGCCCAGACTTGTCTAGTTCTCCTCACCTTCCCACACAGCTCATAAACTGTAAGGGCGTCACTATATAACCACCATGGCACCATGGGTTGAATGAAGAGTAACTGATAACTACATTAGATACAGAGAGATAGAGAACTTGCCCTTGCAAACAGGCAACTCCGTTTACTAACCACTGAAGAATTATGTCTATGATCCTCTTCTTTAAAAAATACAGTGGCACCACAAACTTTAGAGGTACCACCGTCTTCTGTACTTTACAGGTATGCAAGAACTAACCCATGTGTAGAGGCTTCCCTATAACTTTAAGCAGTGCATATAACTTTTTTGGATAGGTAAAAAGATGATACTACAAGATATTAAATCGTTCCGTACATACCATGAGTACCAAATGCTTGTTCATCTTTGACAAATCGGAATTTATGTGTTTTAAAGTCGAGAACCGAAGAGGATTTCAGACTATTATCCTTTTTTGTTCTAGTACACAAATTATTATAAGAAGATAAGGTGAGGTTTAAGTGTTTAACTGGTTTAAAATGTTATAACGACAACAGCGATACTAAGATATATCATTCTAAATTGCAAACTACTGAACTCTATTTAACATGTTTCCTTATTTAGAAAATAGATATCGCATAAAGATACATAAATTAAATAATTAAATTAGAATTTAAAAATTGGATTGATTATTGGCTTACAAAGGTATATCCTTTAAGATTTAAAAAGGATTTTTTTGGATTTGAAGTTCACAATTGTATTGCATTGAAGTTGTCAAACTGTCAAATCAATTAGATATGAATTCTTGACAAAGTAATACTTGCAGTATTTTCAAATGACTTGGCCTAAATGAGCAAACAATTAAATGTGTTTACGCATCTAGCTATTGACCGGACCTTAAATTTGAAGATAAATCTCCATCATTTTTAGATCGACGATCGCAATTCTGTTATTCTCTGGTTTCACAAGAATGATCAGTTTCATTATATTATAGATGTTACAGAAGGTCAGCTTAAATTTTGTAGGTAGGCTGGCTTATTGCTCTTTTTTCTTGTTCCTATTTTTACTCTCGAAAGATGGTGAAAATCATCCCAAATTGGAAATTTTTAATTCAAAAATGATGCCAATAACTAAATAAGAACAAAGTCACATGAGGACGAAAAGGAATTCACTGATCATCGATAAAATTAATCTGTCTATATCGTTCTCATTGGTACTCGAAGGATAGTCATCCAAAGATCTAAGCAACGAATCCGTAAACAACTTCTCAAAACTTAAATAATGTCACAAATGTCTTAAACATATCATACTAAATGCCAAAAGCAGTCCTGACGCACATCCGCAATCACTCATTTCAACGGCATTTCTTCGGCTTCGAAACCGACCAAGCTACATAGCAACTGATCTACAGTATCAATCACCGCAACAACACATGAACTT
>JANDBE010000045.1:32356249-32366405 GCA_024320915.1 Erigeron philadelphicus | reverse complement strand
AAAGCATTGTATGGGAGAGATTGTAGATCACCGGTAGCTTGGGCGGAGGTTGGTGAAAGCCAACTCATTGGGCCCGAAATTGTTATTGAAACGACAAAGGTGATCTCGCAAATTAAAGAGAAATTGAGAGTGGCCCGCGAGAGACAAAAGAAGTACGCAAATGTTAGGCGACGACCCCTTGAATTTAAGGTCGGTGACTATGTTTTGTTGAAGGTTTCCCCATGGAAAGGGGTAATTCGGTTCGTGAAGCGTGGTAAGTTTATGTTCTACGATAATTCTACCGTGTGCTATATAATTTCAGTGATATTTCGGGCTCTAGCCCGGGGTGTTACAGATATACTTTACGTCTTATAGTACATCAAGATAAAGTTTAGTATGTAATCAAAGATAATGTTAAAACAACTCTTAACACTTTGAATTTAATATATATTTATGTTATCAGTACTCGACCCAACCTGAAATTCGACCCGGGAAAACCGAGTCAGGGTTGTGAAATCTGGACCCGCTCACTTGTCAACCCGCCAATCTGACTTTTTTAGGTCAGATTCGCGTTCAAATTTTGGATTAACATGTATACCCATCAACCTGAAGATATATTATATTATATAATTATTTAATAGGTGAACCTACCAAGTCATTCCACCCGACAACCCTCAACCTATATGACCCGATATCAATTCGTCAACCCACCAACCCATATGATCTAAAATAAAGCCACCAACCCAATTAACCGCTAACCCGATTTTTTTACTTTGCCAACAAACAATAATTATACACTTAAAAGTTCACAAAATATAGATAACCTCTTTTTAACGTATCATCATCTGAATCATTGATATTGATAATCTTATTAAATTTTGCTGCTTCTATATTTGCCTCGCATTTTTGTTTTTTGCTCAACGAACGATGTGAAACATTGTTGTAAATTAGTTGCGTTATTCAAATTGTGATCATTACAAATAAACGCAATGTCCATATTTATACATGAATAATGAAAACTATTTTGGAATGGTGATTAATTCTGATGTTGACTATTTACCTTGACTTTGACAGATTCCATTCTTGTTAACAAAAACGATGTATTAAATAACACTTAAAAGTTACCTTATCTATACTCCCTTATAAAGAGTATTGGATTAAGAAATTAAGCAAATTTTTTATTCCCAAAATACCCCTTTCAGCATATTTATGGATCCCAAAATACCCCTCCACATACTACAATCAGTCAAAGTCAAACAGTCAAAGTCCGACAGTCAAACTCAATCAGTCAACAAATCAGTCAAAGTTAAACTGTCAAATATATTCAAACATTTCCAAATTTATCTTGCAAATTCATGTATAAATATCATCTCAAATGTAATGAACAAATTTTATAGTCATCTTTTCTATCTCTTCAATCTCTTTAATAGTCTAAATATTATATTGGTTTGTTTTTTGCTTTATTATCTTAGTGTATCATCCGAAAAGGTAGTTATAAAATTCCGCTGCAACGCGCGATTAGTATACTCGTTTAGTATAGTGTATCTATACTTCCCTTACAAAAAGTATTGGGTTTAAGAAATTAAGCATATTTTTTGTTCCCATAATACCCTCCTTCTTTCTATTATATTTTACCCCTCCTCAACTATCTAACGAAAATACCTCTATAAAAACAAAACCCGTTGACTTTGACGAGTGACCTTGACTGTGACTTTTTTTTTTGAACAGTTAGTCGGGATTCGACATCAAGGAACACCTCACCATATAATGGTGAAGCCCTGCACTTACTCTAGACTATGAGATGTAGACCATAAGCCGTTACAGGTGATTCAAGGAAAAAACCCACAGACTTGTCACTCCTAAGAGTTGAACCCAAGACCTGTGAGAAAAAACCAGGGATACATCTGCCAGTTGTGCTAGGCTTCATTGTCTTCTATTGAATGTAAATATATAAAACGCTATAATTAAAAAAGAAAGTTAATGAATCTTTTACTCCATTTATATCCAAACATTCAATTTCTTGCACATCACTTTTTCCATCAAAAACACAAACTACACATTTTATACTACATTACACATTTTATACATGGTAGCTTAATTCTTAATTTAAGTTCATTACCCTTTGGAATATCTGATCCTGTGGGATTATAAATTTCGAAATTCTAAAATTTTGAACCAAACATCTCCTAAAGTAACATTTAGTATTTAGGACTTTAAACTTTTAACTGAATTTAGATTTTAACCGTTGACAATGGTCTAAAAAAGTCAAATATTTTATGTTTTTAAAAAGTAACATAAAGGTTGATAAAAAGTCATAGGGTTTTGCTAATTATTATCTTATAAGTTGTCGCTGATATGTATAAAATGAATGTAATTTATGCATAATATTCAAAGAGTAAGATTTTGATATGAAAAATACTGTCATGTATCTAAATAATTTGTTCATGTATCTAAAAATACGTATTTTATGGATGATGTTTCAGCCATTTCAAACTTATATCATATACATCTAAATAATTCTTAATGAATTCTTCATAGTTCCAGACATTTACTCTTTGAACGTGTGAACATACGTGTTCTCGCTTCTGTTTTGCAAGAGTACACGGGTTCCGACTTTAAGTATGTTGCCCACCTTTAATGCACTGTTGGGGTTCGAACCATTAACATTACACTTGCCGTTCTTAAAAAAAAAAAAAAACCCATTAAAACGGGAAATCGAACTACTGAAGAAGTGAAAAATCAAACTCTAACTCTCCAAATATTAGTAATGGACATTATAATGGGCTACATTTCATATGGTAAAATATAATTTAGGTCAGTCCAGCCCATCTATCTTAAACTTTTAATACTCGGCCACTTTTCAGTGATTATTTTTACCTTAAAAAATAATTGCTCCATTTAATTTCTTACAAATTTACAATCGCAATAAAATACGTCACCACACAAAAATTATAAATACCACATTCATTATGCTTTCATGTATTTCCTGTGATCATAATTTTTTTTAAGCAATCAAACAAGAACTAACTGTGAATCTGTGATAGAATTTTACAGTATTAATGTAGAAGAAGATCAAAATAAAATATTCCCGCTTACATGTTTACTATAGTTTGGTCACGACTGTCGATTATAATTTATTATTTTCTGTCTAAAATAGCATATAAATATGATGATACTCATAGCTATAAGCCTATAAAGATGTCCATCCTAAATTGAATATTCACTAAGAGTGATCAATTGCTCTTAGATTAAAAAAATTATACTCCGTAATAAAGAAAGCATGATCGGATTTTTATAATAATCAAAGTACATATTCGATGTGATTTTATTTTTACATTTGTAGATAAATATACACAAAAACAATATACAAAGAATATATATGCAAATAAAAAATCTACATTGGCAACAAATATTGGAACTCAAATTCATATGGCAGCTTCTCTACAATGGATGAAACCTTTGCATTATTTACTCCCCTAAAGCAATCCACCATTGATTTCCTTAATGACCCAGAAGTTGGTAACTGTTGGCACAACCATTCCACCAATGTTTCCAAATCTTGTGCAAAATCATTCATGTTCCTAAGCAAAAGCTCTGGAAGTCCAATTTTTTTGGCACTTGTTACAATTATTGAAGCTTGTAGGTATTCTAACTTTGATCTTTCCAATTCATTCACAACTCCATCACCTGTATATACTCTTACCTTTATGTATAGAAGTTTGTTAGAATATGGTACCCGGAGATATAACTTATTGAACAAGTTTAAAAGATTTCAATGATTAAATTCCACATACCGCAGGAGAAGAGCGTGTGCCACAACACAATGCGAATGTGACATTAGGGTCCATCGATTCTAGTCCATGAAGTTTGCGAAAGATGGCTTCTTTATCATCTCTATCCGCCTTACCATAAACCTAATCAACCAAAACAGAATTTAAATTACAAATCAAGCTATGTAAGGCGCATTCATAACTTAGGATTGGTCATGTACCTTTTCTATGATTGAGGTTTCTTGCCTTCTCAATATGACATGTTCGATAGCTTGAGCGTTTATTGTGTTGCCTCCAATCTTTAGGGTCGCCTGATTCATATTCACATTAGATTTCCCAAATTATATAAGGACAACAAAGTCTAATGAGATTGATTTTTTTCATGTTAAATACCATTGCCCTGATCTTGGTTAGAAATTACGGATTAGTATCTTTACAAGTCATTTGATAGTTCACAGATGATGAGGTACCTTGTTCATTAGTGTGAGTAGTTTTTCGGGACTAGAAGGAACTCCGTATTGAAGAAACCCCTGAAATGTCAAGATGTTTAACTCAAAGAGAACACGCATCATCTGTCTCACTATCGGGGAATATGAAAGAACTTACATGCATGATACAAGCATTGTACATGTTGATCCAGAATGCCAATTTCTGTTGTGATGATAAAAACTTCAAATCCACCTTTTGTAGCCCATTCATGTAAGTCCTTTAAGTAAAACACATTTAGGCATGATGTCGAACTCATCAATACATGAATCAAAAGTGATTACTAGTTGTAAAATTTACCTCAACTTTTGTAGCAATGGAACGTAACTTGAACTTGAAATGCATTTAGGGTCCAATGAAGTTGATGTGAACTTCACTAAGTTCTTGTAGCAGCCAATGTCTCTAGGAATAGAGTCCTCCTGGTTAAAGATTCCATAAGGGTCTTGTTGCCTAGACTCCTTTTGAAGCAGCTGACTTGCCTTTGAGTTTAAGCAGGGTTCAGCCCTGAAGCTCATTGAAAAGTTGGCTGATCTAGAAATGGGCCCGGATTTCTCTATCTCCATTGTTCTGGATGTCCTCAAGAGTCTTGTGAAAATAAAGATCAAACATTTCATTATGTTTTCGGAAAGCTTGTTTGGTGACCACTTTAATATGTTATCTTCCTCAGACTGTGATGAGGACTCTGAAGACACGGGTACATTGCGATCTCTCTATTGATAGATAATACGGGTTAGCCAACGGGCTGGTTTGACAGTTCGGGCACATGCTATAACAAGAGCCCAATTTTGACAAAAGGAGATTGTAGATATAATTAGATCATTTTGAACTATATATAATAAAATAGCTAGCATACCTTAGGAGTTACATGCCTTGTATCTCTTGCAGGTGAGGGTGGTTTCAGAATCCCAGTTCTTTTTGGGGTTCGATCACGAACCCCAAGTTCCTGATCATCATTCTGCCGATTTTCTTTCACATCATGACAGAATGATACGTTTTTTGTTCTTGATTTTTCATGCGAATTAAAGTCTCTGAGACTATAATCACCCTTTATGGCTTTACTAATGAAGTGCATTGCCTTGGTCTCAAAAGACAGTTTTTCACCATATGATCCCTTAGTTTTTGGCAACATTAAGGGTGTTGTTGGAGCAAGAGGACTATTGGAAATTCGGCGAAATTGCCCTTGTTTTTTAGCTTCTCTTGTGGCTTCTTTCTCTCTGTCCAAGTCAGTTTGAAGATGGCTGATTTGGCTTTCTAGTCTAGTTATTTCGTTCTCAACCATGGCTAGTTCTGTCAATAACTCCTTCATCTGTCACGTAAAACCAAAATGTGTCAAGAATTGTACTAATTCGAGTTAAATTAAATATTGCACCGAAAATATTGCACCTTTAGAGGAAGTGAATTTGGGATATGAAGCGCAGAATGGTCTTGTTGTTGGTACGTGCGTTTAAGAAGCTCCCCAACTTTTTCTTCGTGGTCTAGCATTTTTTGAAGCGTCGACACCTGATTAATCAACACCCATGAATGAATGAATTAAAAACAGCTCACTTACAAGCATTGGTTTAACTTTGATAAGTTACAAACAAAAGTACAGAGGAATGGGGGATCGATGCATCATGTACACCATGAAAGTCAGGATAAGAACACAAAATCACAGGTTTTTTGCTTAAAGAAACTTTGACAACATGTACTATAATGAAACATGGACATTGGACAATAAACACAAAATGATTTGGATTTGGCCTAACAGATTGATCATTGACATCACCTTCTTTTTCTGCCCATCCATAATTCCATCATAATGATCACATATTGAAACTGATCGAATGGAAAATCATTAAATCTTTTGCATAATAATCATTGAAGTATAATGAAATAAGTCCTTAGATACATCCATATTACCGATCTATTATAAGTTATGGCCCTTGGTTTCTAGATGGTGACAATAATAATGCTCCTTGATTGATTCATTATATTTGACAAGTTTGTAAACAATGATAGGAAACATATAACATGTGACTATGAGTACGTACCAAAGTACCTACATCACGCCCACAACCTAAGTTATACCGTAATACATACTCAAATTGTTTAAAGCAAAACATGCTATTTCATGAAAGATATGTTGCATTTATTTGTTAGGGGCCGATTAATTGTACAAAACATAGTTTAATTTATTTATCGATCTGTAAATTACAATAAGTACATAGGTACTCTTCCATCTTAACTAAAACAATTAATGCTCTTTATATATACAGTTCATCATATCATATATTTCATACATCATAAGATGTTGCAATCTCTTTTAAAGCTCCAAAAAACATAACAAAAAAAACTTCCGTCATGTATGGATCTAATAAGGTCGAAGCTACATATATACCGGCCCGTTAGATGCAGTTAAACCCGGCCCATTGAAGTATTGAACAAAGTTTTCTTCTTCTTTTTTTTTTTAATTCTAGTGTAATTTAGTGTAAATTTGTGTTTGAACACCTGAATTTGTTTATAAACCTTGATAATTTTAATTTTAAACCCACTCTCGATAAGCTCTGCCCCTATTTTCTTTTTTAAAGGTGAATTTTGTTGAAAACTTCGTGACGCAATTCGACGAGGTCTAGTATACGTTGTCTTAACCGGCTGATCCATTGTTAAAGAAGTATTGTATATTTGTATATGTATATATAACGACATTGAATAACATAAATACCTCTCTTTCTAATTCTTCCTTCTTTTGATGTCCACTAGTTTGCTTCTTGGTTTTCTGTAAACAATAATGGTTAACAAGGAATTAAAGATAAGCACCATCTTGAAACGATCAACATATATCATGATATATATAAATGACAATATATATAGCTATATACTTACATTAAGGGCGGTGTTCGTGGTGGAAGTGATAGTAGTAGTAGTGGTGGTGGTGGGAATTTGATGGGCTGCCAACCACATTATGATCAACTAGAGTAAAATGTCAAAAAAAAACAAAAACCAAAAATTGAGCTAGGTAGCTAGATAGAAGATGGAAATGAAGTGAATTAAGATGATAATATGATGAAGAAAATTGTGAAGAAACTAACAAACTAAAAATGTACGTGTTTAAGTTAATATGATATGATGGATGCATGAGCAAGCAAGCAATGTGAATTAAGTTGGTGGTGGCATTGCTTTGACCAGAAGGGTGGTTGGTGAGGTGGCAGCTAGTGGTGGTGATGCGGTGGTTGTGAATGTTGACGTTTGGATTTGAAGGAATGATATACCGAGGATGAAAAAGAGCTTTCATTATAGATATGAAAGAATCATGAGAAAGAGAAAGATTGCTTCTTCATGTTATACTTCTAAATGTGGTATTTGTTTTTAGATGATTTGGTTATTAACAACATATGAATCATGACATATTGGAAATGGTCCATGGCATCAATTTAAATAATTCTATTTTATGTTTATTAGAAGAAAGATAACATTGTTTAATTTGTTTCTTCTAAACTTTTCTTTTTATTATTTACTTTTTATAAAATTAATTAAATTCGAAGTTTTGATATTAGTTCATATGGTTAAGCATCATTAACTACATACTTTATGAACAGAATATACTTTAGGAACAGAATATAAAACGTAACATAACATTAAAAAACTAATCTTAGATGTTTGAAATATACATCATAGGTTTTACGTCTCCTAACATTCAACATTCATCATGTAATATGTCATCTTTTTACCAATTAGGTATATTAATCATAATCCAACCTTAACAATATAAAGAACCTTTTAACATGGTAATAATATTACCTTTACCTTGGCATATATTTATATTCTTTTTATATGTTTTTAATTTTACACGTAAAAACGATAATTGAAGCCATAAATCCATTAATTGTTAAATAAATCTTTTTTTAGAAAGATTTTCTCTAAAAGTGACATCTAAGATAACACTCTTACATTTATAAGATTTGGACTGCGGTTCTATCTTTCTTTTTACTCCGTAATCCTTATCTATCATACATAAATACATAATAAAGCAACAATTTGTTTAATAAAATCTCAATTTAAATATTTCTATCTAACATATTAAAATAATTTAACATAAAGCCTTCGATTCTTAGAATAACTACACTACTTCCTTTAACATCAAATATTTTACATTCACCACCATCACCGTCCTCACCACCTGTCGCCGTCACCAATGCCCACCACCAGCACCATCATCGATGTATTGCGCGGGCATATGACTTGTGAACTATAAAAGTTTCGTTATATTTGAGATTTAAATAGATTTAAATCTGCCAACTAACACAATATGACATAAATTACAGTGAACTGCCAACATATATATAGTTGCCGGTTTAAACCTTCACATTATATATATTGTTCAAGGGACTTGGCTATATTTCCCATATAAAAACACGTGTGTCCCAAAATATTTAGGTGTTTTCATTTTTATTGTAAGAGATATATATAGGGTCAAATAAATGAACTATGTGGTAATGGAATATCATCCGAATGGGTGTGAGTAAAGACTAAAGCACAACCGAGACAAAAATGTGCGTGTCGGTATCTTTCAATTAAAAAAAAAGAAAGAAAAAAAATTAAAAATAGGTGTGTCGGTGTCTGCTTTACCGCGGATGTATACAACCGGTCAAAAGGTGACACATGGAATGGTAATGTTACAATTTGTGGGTCACATCGAGCTTTAACCACGACATTACAAGTTCAAATTTTTAGAATGCTTAATTCGTTGACCTCTAGTGTTTTGCGTGTGATCTTTGGTACGAGTACATATAGATAGTGTATTCTACAAATGTTAATTATGATTAGGGTATTCCTGAAGATTTAAATGTCCATGTCAAACCGAAACAAAAATGTGTCTAACTTCTAATGGATTCAGATTTTTATAAAATATACTATACGTCTATACATACGACAATTTGGTTGATTAATTATACTCCAGTATACGGAAAATATATATTTTTCAGAATTTATGCCCCTATAAATATATGTCCCAGCCAGAAATTAGATTTGCCTTTCCTATAGCTTTCCCCTGATTTATGATGCACTTGCGTTAATAATAACATCGGTGTTATACACGTATTTGATCAAAGGTGATAGCACCATGATTTTCGATATATAAATAGCTATTGTACAAATGTGATTAATTTCATACATTGAGCTAAACACTTCATTCACAATAAAATGGTAGACACTTTTTTTTTTCGGTTAATAAATGGTAGACACTTCATGAATACACAAACACATTATGATGAACAATTGCACATATATGGAAAAGAGGTGTTGATATGTCTATTTCTATAGGCATTCCCATATTGTTTCTAAGTCGTTTTAGGCCTAAATATGTGCAATTTACATATATATTCGATGCTTTGATGGTATGTTTAGTGATTTCATGTACAAAGGTTAGAAACGGAGTTTTGATGGCTTAAAGATGCATTTGGATGACTCGTGGACGAGAACGAGAAGTTACGAGATGGAAAATACAAGTTTTGGCTGAAGTTATGTGATTTGCGACACACTACTCCATGTGTGCGCCGCAAATGGAGATAAGCAGAGGAAGGTTTTCTGAAATATACAAGTTGTGACGCACAGATCTCTTGTGCGCCGCAAATCGGGCTTATGCGTTATGGAATTTTAAGAGATTTGCGCTGCACAGAAGTGGCTTGCGGCGCAAATGTGGAGTCGGCAGGAAGACCTTTGGATTTTCTTCTATAAATACAACACCAAAACTCCCTTATTCGATATCTCTTTACGTATATTTGATTTTAGGGTTCTTGAGGCTATCTACAGCAGCTTTTTCATCCACAAAGATCTAAGAGTTGTTCGTGTGAATCAAGGCATTCGATTATCGATTTCTTTAGCGTTTCATTGTCTTACACACTTTGGTACAAGATGTTTTCTATTTCTTATGCTATTTGTGCTTT
>JANDBE010000045.1:32161180-32175368 GCA_024320915.1 Erigeron philadelphicus | reverse complement strand
CTTTTTTTCTTATCTTCCAGTTTGTCTTGTCAACAGTGAGTCATCCACAATTCCACATTCCTCACCATTCCCATCAATTCACTCAATGTAAAAAAGTTTTTTCGAAACTTCCATTTTCCACATTTACGCGAGTGACTGGTATTTGCTCATTGCGCTTGAGCATTTGTGAAGTTGTTTAGTGAATCTATTCTTGGTGACACTTGTTGGCAGTTTTCGTATCCACGTGAATACCGAATAGCCGGAAACAGGAAAGTTCAATGGTAAACGAGAAACATCTTCAAGTCTTGAACGTGATTAAATCCAAATATTTAAATTGTTCGCTCAATACTTTCGCAACGAGCTTCGTTAATTCTTCGTTCGTGTTGTTTTGATTTTGATCACAATGCCTATCCGCGAAAGAGATGAGCTTTCAGAGATCAAAGTGAAGACCGTGTACAATGGGTAAGCTAACGCTTTGCAGTATGTTTGTAATTGACCTTACAATATTAATATTCATTGATTTTCAGGAATATTATGATAACGTACATAAATCCGCACCTTACCTACGAGCAACTGAGGCAAGAGATGCGAAGTATTTGTCGTTTCCCTCCCGAACAGGTGTTTACTATGAAATGGGTGACTCTGTCAACAGATCTTGAACCTGGTTTACAAGAATATTCTTCAATGATATAGTTTCCCTTTTGTAGAAATGGTTCCTTTCATCCCAGAATAAATACAACTTTTCTGTTAGTTTCAGTTCAAATTTTTACCCTTGACCCTCTAGAAACCATTACAAATAATTATCAGTGTTTGGCTTTAATTCAATTTGGGCATCATCGAAAAAAGTTTGTAAGCTTACCTCGGTCCTAATACCTCCATGAGCTAGTCTTGTTTTGTAGTGCTTAAATTCTCCCAGTAACAGGTCAACATACCTACAACCACAATAGGTTAGCCCTCCAAAGAACAGGTTTACACTAAAGCTTAGCAGGTATATAACATAGAAATTCTCACAAGATTAAGTAAATGCTTCAATAGGTAGGCTGGACTTGAAAGAATGAAAATCTTAATGCACATGAACATCTAACTAAATTTCTTAATATGGATGACTAACCAGTTTCATTTTTCTTAAGATAATATCGGGCCAAGTACAGAATATTGTAACAGAGTAACAGCACATACAAACTACTATTTTTATAATTTGCATAACATTTTTGACTAAGTAATTGTATCAAAATTAATATCAAACCATGGTCCTAATGGTGCTATTGCATAAGATGGTTACCCATTATGTTCCATTCCAAGTTCTTTAACCTCCCACTTAGCACTAGCAACTCGATCAGCATACCTGTCATTATGTCAAGGTTAAGCACACAGAATACAAAAGATTTAAGAACATAACTTGTGTACAATTGATAACTGTTTTTTCTAGGTGAGAGAATGATTAAGTTGGTCATATAAGCATTTAAAAAGCCAACAGTTGACTATAAAATAAAAAAGAAAATAATATAAAAGAAAACGAACAAAAGATGTGACAAATATGATTTACCCACTAATATGAAGAAGTGACTTTGCAGTCGTTCTATAAATTTGCTCTATGAGATCTGGCACAGAATCCACCTGTAGATGTTAACAATTAGCATACTGAATATTCTGAAGTACAAAGAAAAAGATTATTCAAATGCTACTTGATGTTTATCGTATACATTTAAAAAACTCAAAAGAAAATTACATCACTACAATACTTTTTGGGCTTGAAACACAAAACACAATTATAACTTCTGGTTTTGTTTTTCTGATTTTCATTGCTTGCGGAACCACATATTTAACTAAGCCATCAAACAAAACTATAAATATTATTAAATTAGAATATATAAAAACGTAACAACATACCAAATGCAAATAAAATTCTTCAACCACTGTAGCATTATTTGTCAGGAGGATTGATTGAAGATGAGCCTTAGATTTATACAACAATCGAGCAACAAGAGACATAGTGTCAGCTCCTGCACATCTTTCCTGCAACATCACCAATGAAACTAACACGATTATATTAATCAGCCAGATAAAACTCATACTATATGCAAGTACGAAGCATTTGAAACAATGTATAAGCATGCAACTCAATGACCCAACAACAGATAATTAGTCATTAAAATATGAGAGAAGTATGAACCAATACGCTGAATGCAATATTACCTTCAAGCCTAAACTGGTGCTAGACAAATGACTAGAATTTGAACTGGGTGGAGTGGGTGTGATGTCCATATGAGAAAATTGCATGTTTGAAGTTGCATGTGAAGAGTAAGAGCCTGAAAGAGATGGTGGTTTTATCCATTGATTGCAATCTTGCATAATTCTGGATAATGCTGTTTTTAGACGATCTGGGAGCCAAACAGAGTATAATTATTCATCATACAGCACATAAAGTGAACGCCAAGGAACCAAAGATACAGAAAGAGGAGCCAAAAGAATTTACAGTTCAGAGCATCACTATTTGTCTTCCCACTAGGATTAACGTTCTGATGACCAAAGCTTTCAAACACGTAATAGAAAAAGATTCCAAATAATTGGCATATCCCCTGTAAGAACTCAAATTGTTTAGAAAATGTGCTGTAATTCAATGACTTAAGATGGAATGAGTATATAACAAAGAAAGAACCATAAGACATCATTAACAGAAACATACCTTGAAAAACTCAACATTGATGATCTCTAATCTTTGCATCAGCCTTGCATATTTGTCCATCATCCTATTTTGCATATATGTTAAAGTCTGGCCAATACTCTCGAAACACTTGCTAGTTAAAAAATCTAGAGAAAAAAATCACCTTAGCACACAAACTGATGATCCTGTGTGTGCTGTCATATCTTCATCCGTCCAAGATAAAGAAGAATTTTTTAAGTATTTAGGCTTAGCAATACGGCTTGGCAGTTGACTATCCTCATCAATAAAATCTGCTAGAAGATCTTCATTTTCATCTTCTGATGTATCGGCATGGCCATTAGTATGATTTGCATCACTGTTATGTGAAGAATCATTCTTGTGAAATGCCCCATTGATTTTTTCTCTGGGAGAACCATCATATTCCTTTGGATCTTGGTTTAGACAAAATGGATTCCCACTTCTAATCCAATGGGAGAATCCACCTTGCTTAGTACCAGTTTTTACTGAAGCAGGTGACTTGTGGCCAGTTTGACTTAGTAATGCAGCTCCATCACCGATAAGGCCTGCAAAACTCACTACCTGAATCGTCTCTGGTGGCATGGTGACCCAACTCTCTTTTTCCAAAACCATTTTCAGAGCCTGGAAGATGGAATACAATCTCATTCGTTCACAATAAAAAACTACGGCGCAATACATTAGGCCAATGTTATAAATGTCAAAGACTCAAAAGTCTTCAGTGACACAAGTTAAGGGTTTATTAGTATGAGATAAAAAGACCCCATAAGCCAACTTACATGTATATTTTGTCTGTGAATAGCAAGATAATAATTTTCACAGATAACTCTAACTTTCTGCCTGAATTCAACTGCTTCCGAACCACAAAAAGCCTCCCCAGCCAAGATAAAGATATTGAGATCTTCATAAATTTTTAGGAACTGATGAATGCTAGTAGAAGAAACTGCAGAAGACGAGAGCAATACTGACAATCGGCTTGTTGTAAGTTGCCAAAGATTCTTACGACCTCTTTGTAATGTCTGTGAAACAACTATTGTGGCATCACTTCGCAACTGAAACCATGGGGAGCCACTGCTTGAAGCTCCACTGCCATCATCCCTTGATTCTGAAATAGATGGGTCACCAGGGACAAAGCTGCCACTTTCACTCTCATCAGAGTGTTCAACATTCTTGGAGGATCCTGTTTCATCACCATGGTTCTGTGAATCAGGTAATAACTGACCCATCGAGATCTGACAAAGATATTGAAGAACCAGGTGCAATTAGTAAGCATCATGACTCCTGGAGAAGAACCAGTAGTAACTGAACCAAAACCACCAACCAAATGATGCATCAAAGACGATTTGGTCCTTGACTATGATAGGAATAACAAAATTCAAAAACTTAATATCTATCACCACAACTATTAATATAAAAATAAAATTTCACACCTTGCACTCTGAATGGAAGCTCATAATTGCATGATACGAGCCCATCAACTTGAAAAGGGCAGCTAGAGTTGCCAACAAACATTGCCTAAACTCAGATTCAGGTATTCGGGTGCAAAGGTCACTGTATGTAAGCCTGAGATATAAAGATAAGTTTATAGAGATTAAAATAAAGCCATAATTAGGTAGGATAATTAGTATTAATTAAATTACAAGAAAACTACACCTGGTGCTTTGAATTTCTGCCGCTTCTGGATCCTGCCACAGTCAATAAGTTCAAGAATCTTAGATCAACAAGAAATATAAATAACAATAACCGAAACAATATAAAAGCAGCACTGCTGTTCAGATTCTCCCAAAAACAAAAACAAAAAATGCAGCAATTCATTTTCTGAAAGGTTTCTAGTAAAAATGTTCACGTATGTGCATTAGTCACTGTAGCACGAGATTGGTGAGAGTGGCTATGGTTCACAAATTTATCACTTATCAAAGAATCTTTTAGTAATCTATGATTCAAAGTTGCCGATAGTAAGTGTACCTCTAGCAGAATGCTCTTAAGAACTGCATGGGTTTCGGATATAACCTCCTGCATAAAGAAGCTTTGTATCTTTTCAGCAAGACCAGAAACATCACCAATCAATGCATAAGCGTCGACCACCTGCAAGGATGGAAACAAGTTATATATTGTACAAAGTAAGAGCAGAAAAGGGCATACAGATAAATACAAACATGAACTGAACTGGTAACCAAACTACTTTTCCTAATCAAAGATTAAGCTGTCTATAGAATTCAAATCAAGATACAGTGAAGTAGTGAACTATTTTGGTTTATGACCAAAGGCATGCTCATGAGTCATGGCAAGTTTGGAAATGAGATTTAATCGAAGTTAGTCAAACAATAACATGACGTAACCAAATTACATATCACTCCTATCTATCCAACGATCTGACATCATGAAAACAGCTGAACGTACTCACAGTCAAAAAACTTGTTTCTTTAAAGTCTTGACACACTCCCAATAAAAGTGCATCCAGCTTCTGTAGAGTTCTTCCCAGCCAAACCTGGAATGTAATGTGTAATGTGTATATTGGAACTGATAGACTAGTAACAACTGAAACAAGAAACAGTTAAAAGGATACCAGCTATCTATAAATTTCTTACCTCCACACCACGACTCATCTCCTGTATAGCGAAAAGCTCAGATAAGCTATCCAGAAGTTGAAGGTACTCAGAAAGGACCTGGAATGCCTGTACAATGAACCAGTCCAGCATAAAGCTGCATTCTCGAATGGAGATAGCATAACATGTAAAATATTGAGCCACGGAAATGGCTTAGCTGCATGACACGAAAGGACTTCCAAATAACTAGGTGCACCTTAAAGAAATTTTCTTCATTAACGAGGGTTTCAAGTTCTACTTGCATGTCCTTTGCACGAAGAAGTGTGGCTAGAACTTGAAGCATGTCCTGCAAAAGTATTTTACATTTTTTGTGAAATGTAAAAGTATCCTACAGTAGCTGATTTAAAAGTTAAGAAATTTCAAAAATTGTTTATTTCGACAATGTGTATGATCTCTTCACACTAGGACCTTTGAAGCACTATAATATAGGACCCAATCTATTTTCACCCAAGCAACTTAAACTTATAATAATGAATCTAAACTAATCCCTTGCAGTTCACAGTTTTATTTGAGAGAATTTGTGCATCAATATCTATAATAATGAGTAACCGCCTGTCTATGGTGACAACATAATTCGATCAAAAGAATAAAATGTAGTAAAATATGATGACATATTTTCACTTTCTTAGTGCTCAGTTCATTCTCCAAAATATTGTTGAAGTTTAGCTAGGGTTGAAAGTTGGCCTAAAAGGTTTACAAATTACCTTTATAAAGCCTATAGTATATCCACAACATGTGCAAGCAAATTAATTTGGCAAAAAGTAACATCTTTAAGAGTCTAAGAGGACAGCGAATACCAGAAGAGTCTGTTTCCTTCTAGAACTCGTGTTAACAACAAGGTCTCTCGATACCTCGTTCCTCGAAGAAGTGAGGTGTCTTCTTCCGTTCTGAGCAATTAAACAATAAACATACATAATGAGTTCTAAGCAAAAAAATGGCTAGCCTAGATCAACTTATTTACTTTACATGGCTAAATTAGATCTAGCTATGTGTAGGTTTATGGTTTAGGAAAAGTTAGACATAGACAGATAGACAATACAATCAGATCACATACTTACCATGCAAATGACATTTGCAACCTTCAAGTCCTTCTCCAACTCACCTACCAAATCCATTCCTTTCACTGGACAAAAAAGTTTGTAATGCTTCATCACCATGGGTATGATATACATATAATATTTCTCAGACTAGTCAACTGGCAGGTCAGTGGCTACTAAAGATACACACTCAGCCACAAGAACAATGGCAGTCTCAAGGAATCAATATTTTCCTACCAACAACATGCACTCATGCATGATGTCCTTGTAACCTGAAGCCTGATAATACAAAGATAGGGATCCCTGATGCCCTATAGTTTTGCACTAACTTATCAGCTGCAATACTTCGCAACTAATTCCTGAATTACTAGGTAGGGAATAATATTATGCAAAACTCAGTGATTGATATGCACATGCAAGCTCAACATAATGGATACCTCTGTCTATAGAAGATAACTTGTAATCACAAGTCACAACTGACGTTGGTTTCTAAAAGTTAAGGTTCAATTCCCCAAAACCAATTTTTAAAATATTTTTTTAGAAAGATAAGTATCACACATCCAGATATTCATACTTTCTCCACCATTATAATGTGTAAAATGCATTTGTGATTAAACTCATTATTGTATCTGATAACAAAATATTGAACAAATTACAGCATTAACCTTACCCATTACTTCGTGGTGCTCCATCACTTGGCGTGATAGACTTTCTGTTACTTTATCCAACTGTAATAATCTAAGAGCAGCCTGTAAACAATTAACTGCAAATTAGAATGGTGAACCTTCTACCGCCTCTGAATGCATGGAAAAATATTAAATCAATCTATATAACCCCCAAACTCTATATTATTCTCCCTTCAATACAAGGACTAACAGAGAAAAATAGGTTATAATATATTAAGTAAGAGTATGCAGTAGGCTTCCACAATTAGAAAGCTATAAGATGCCGACTGAGAGAGAAGGAAATACCAGGGGCAGGGGAAGACAAACATAACTTGACACTTGATTACTTGAAGAAAAAAGACCAGATTACCTTCCCCTCAAAATATGCAAGATCACTTTCTTCGGATGGAATATTCTCTAAAGTGTGTCGAACGGGATCAAACTCCTATGTACAAAACTCAATAGCTTTAGCTATTGCAGAAAAAATAGCAGCAAAAATTGAAATTTGTTATGCACAACTATTAAGAATAAACGCAACCACCCACGCCCGACCCGGGCCACTCTTTTTTCTTCGATATAGGAAAAACAACATAGACAAGTACTCCCTCTGTCCCATAAAAATTGTCCACAAGAGAAAAGCACACAGCTTAGAAAGTTTTATCATTACAGATAGATGTTGCTCAAATAACAGTTTTACCCTTCTAGATTTATTTGATTATTCTTTGCTTTTTGTAATATAAATTTCCGTAATATGGGAATATCAATCAACAATACATAACCCTTATTAGAAGTAAACAATTATTTTGGGACAAACTAAAATAGTAAGGTGGGAAGTTATTTTGGAATGGAGGGAGTAACTAATGAGTACATATGAAAAAGAAAGAAATACATCCAGCAAAATAGAGCCATCCATCCCATGGTAGTTGGTCTCTCTAATAACATATCCAACAAAAGATGATAAGTACTCTGATCTAAGCATAACTAGAGGAGTTACGTGACACTTAAAAAACGGTCAAGTAACCAAGTCACATCACTACATATATATATGAAGTCGGGAAGATATATGACCTTGACTGGTAATTCCACATATTCAACATTTGTGAACATTCATTGACCCAACTTTCAATGGGTATGCATATCAGGTGTGAAACTTTTCTACAAATATTATTCTAAAAAAACACATTAGCAAAACCAAAACTTTTAATAGCAACGATAGCATGGTAATGGTATCAAAAACTTGAGCATAGAAGAAAGTGCTCCATTGCGCATACAGTAAAATATGTCTTGTGATTCATTTAATTTGAATAGACATCATTAACATAGCAATCAGCAAAATTATGATACAGCACATAAGAGATAGATGTCAAACCTCTTCATAAAATTCTTCCTCCAGTTTTTCTAGTACTTCACCACCAGGTTCGCTTCCATACATAGAACTCAGCTCCTCAGAGCTTGAAGATATATTCTGCCTCTGATGTGGAGGGATTGAAGCAAGTGCACGAGCTATGGCTGCTGCTGCAGCAGCACGTTCTGGAACCTGTCAGACAATTAGTTTACAACTAAATCATACTGCAAAATCCTAATGAAAACCAATACTGATATCAAGAAACCAAATCAACAAAGTTATTCCACAGAGCACCAAAAACAGAAATTGAACAAGTACCCAAGAAAAAGCATGAAGTCTCAAGAGGAAAAGAAATAATCAATCAACATAAAAAAAGAATCTGCAGATTATACATTAAAATTACCTTGAAAAGAAAACAACTTCATTAATATATACAAGAATAACCACATATAATGAGACCCTCAATGACACCTCGGCTAGAGTGGACAATTTAATTGGAGTCAATAATAATTGTCATGTTATTCTTATAGGACTACAAACTGTAGTTCAATGCGACTATGATCCAGAATATTAGTGTATTGCCTTCAACATTGTAGGGCCTTCAGATATAAGTCATTACACGGATACGAATTCTAGCTCCCTACTTCCTTCATCCCTTTAATCTTATCTTTTTCCGCCTGATTCTTTTGCGTACCCACCTTATAGCATGCTGGATAGTCTAAATTCTGGCAACAAGTTTCCATTACCAACAAAGTAACTTTTGATTTTTAGCTGAGGATTAATATAAATAAACTTGACTAGCTATTGAATTTTCAAAAATATAAATAAACTTGACTAGATATTGAAGTTTTCGACATAGTGTATACTCTTCAACAGATCAGACTTTGTCATACTTTTTGGGTTATGCTCTATAAGACAGTATATCCTCTAGCCGGTAAAAAAATACCCTGAAAGCTAATAGATTATAGATAAATAAAAAGCAAGGTTGTAATGGTTTACAGCTCTAACATCTCTATTTCTGATTCAGGTATCATCCTGCAGGTTGAATGCTGAATTGCTGAGGGTTTTTTTGTGTGGGCACACACTAAGGTACATTTTGTAAGGCTAGTGAGCATGCAGTATGGAATATGCATAATCACAATACTATCTCTCTGAACTTATCAGAGATTCATACACTAAAAACAGTAATCCAAGCATTAGATTATTCATTAATGGTGATCCCTCTCTTCATTGATATAGATCATATCAACAATAAGCTAAAACTCAAATAAGTTAAGCCTTTCATATCCGGCTTAAAAACTCCAGTAGTTTAAACATTGTCTACCTTATTGACCACTGCAACTTTACACACCTGTTGGTAAGCTTCTATTCTGAAACCAAAATTACTTTTCTCTTGGTCTTTTAAACCACCAAGACAAACCAATCTATGTTTAACATTTTGGATTATCCTCACAACTTATGATGAAGATAGCCATAACATGATGCTTACACCATAATTTAATTAATCATCGGCACCAGTTCAGAAGAGTTGAACCTAAACTTAAACCCTTCAGTAGTAAGTGAGAATCCTACTTGTGCAAAAACCTTTATATCCAGCACCATCGCAAACCTATACCCTCTTTCTCTTAAAAACCATGATAAAGTTTTGCAATTAAATTACTACTTCTAATCAACTTCCAAAACAAATTCAGACTCAATTATCGAAACTTTGAACAAATACTAGGATTTTGACATTGTAAAGCCCAACTTAACTAACATTAAAACCACTTCAGCAAGTTTCACTAACAAAACATACACAATTCCGGTTAGAAGATAGTTGTCGAAGGCGTGGGGCACACTCAATGGGCAAAGACCTCAAATGAGGCCTCGGTGAGATGCGCAAATAAGCGTGGGCCCAAGAAAAAAAACGCACTTAAGTAAAAAAAACGAATGTCATACAAATTACTAAATTCCATTCGAAAAACCATAAATCATTCAGCCAAAAACCTCAAAACAAATTGTTGTAAAAACAAAAAAGTTCAAGCCAAATAATTCATAATCGAGAAGAATTCAGTTAAAGAAATTACCTTATGTTGAAATCATCAACGGAGTAGAATATAGAAAAATATAAAAACAGAAGAAAACAGACACTACTAAAAACAAAAACATACACTACCATAAAAATGGAATAGAAACTCCTATGGAAACTGATTTTCACACAAAATTTAAAAACAGGTTTCTTTAGCCGTAAAAAAGAATAGAAACCCCTATGGAAAACAGTTTTCACATAAAACCTCCCCATACAAAGCCAGATAAATAACGGTTTTCTTTCTTTTGTAGGTTTCTACATCCCTCATAACCGGTTTCCGTTCCCAAAATTGTGCCTTTCACATTATGCACTTGGGTTTAGGGTATCCAAGCAACCTTATTTGGCCTCGCCTGCGCTTTGTGCCTAGGCGCATGAAGCGCTTAACTTTGATAACTATGGGATATAAGCAACCTACGCACCCCCACTAGTTCCAAAACAACATCAATAGGTAAATAAAACATAAGAGCATCCAGTATGGGGGTGGATCACGCCGTGATACGAGCCTGATCACAGCGTGATCCACTTCGGCTTCGGTATGGTGGCAGTGTAGTGATTTTTTTTTCCACTTATTAAATATTAGTATGATCCACTACATGTATAAAAACAAAAGATTCAGTTTGATGACAATGTTATACTGATGTGGTGATGTGATCACATTGTGATCAAGACTCAACTACTAATGCTCTAAGTATCATAAACAGTACTATTATATCAGACTAATGTTAATGTGAGATCACAATACAGTTTACATAGGTTATTAAAATGACAGAATAGCATATACATATTCATATTCCTAATATAATAATTTGTATGAACAAAGGTGTAAAGCATCAAACTATTTACATACATAGTCCAAATGACGGAAATGCATACATGAGGTAGGTATAAACTAACATTTCCCGATTTCCGCTAATAATATCATGATCTAACACTCTAAAATTATAAGCTACTTCAACAATATCAAATAGTTAATGCATACATTATTCCTAACATAATCTCTACAAACATGAGCTGCAAATCATCAAACTACTTACATAAGCTATCGAAAATGACGGAATCGCTAACATAAGGTATGTATCAACTAACATTTCTACTAATAATCTCATGATCTGTTACTTCTAACTACTTCAACATTATCAATTCACACTACAATATCAAACAAATTGATACAGATATATACAAATATAAGCATACATATAGTAAGAATATACTGTGTATATTACCTCGGGGCGATCGGAAGTAGCCGGAAGGAAGCCGAGAGATCTAGCGGACCGGACTGAGCTGAAAAACTTCTCACCGACCTTAGAAAAATCCATACCGTCGTCGTCGTTTTCGCCGGTGACGGAAGCTACTGGAGATAAAAGAAGAGAACCTAAAAAGAAAAACCTAGAAAGTTCGAAACCTTGAGGAGAGAAATCTCCGTGATTTGATAAAGCAAGTGGAATTAAAGCAAATGGAGATTGTATTGTTGAATAACTGTTTGGCTGCATCTCAAATTGGAGATCTGAAATCAAGGAATTTATTAAATTGAAATTGAAATTGGATCGCCATTTTTCAGTTTTTATACCAAATTTTGAAGATTAGTTGTGAAGATTAATATGATGAGATCATCATTTGGTTTGAGTGAACACATATGAGTTTGCTGTGTATGTGAGTGATTTAATTGACCTTGACTTGTATAGCTCTGTATAGCTCTGTATAGCTCTCTGAATCCTGGTGTTATTTTTTCTGCGTATTCCTTTTTTAACTGTTATAAATGTGCACCAAATTGAACGTCATTTAACCCGGTGTGGTTAAAGATTTGTCAAAATTTGGTATCGTCGCACCTAGTGATCATTTGTCATGTGGTTTTGCCAATTCGTGTTAAAATTAGAGTCTTATAAATGTTTACAATAATTTTTATGGCTATGGACGTCTAACCAATTCAAAAAAAGAATTTCCACCAAAAAAACGTTTCTACAACTATGAATAACAAAGATTTTTAGACCTCACATTTACTTACAGATTGTCGCACCTAGTGATCGTTTGTCATGTGGTTTTGCCAATCCGTGTCAAAATTAGAGTCTTATAAATATTTACAGTAATTTTTATGGCTATAATATCTTGTGGTTTTTCACCATTGAATAATGACATGATCATATATTTATATTTTGCATTATCAACATTGACAAAATTGTCGGCTTTTACATTGCCAACATAGATAAAAATTGATTGATCGTTTGTCATGTGGTTTTGCCAATCCGTGTCAAATTATATGAAATCTTTGGCATCGACATATACACTTAAAAGTGAGTGAGAGATAAGATTGGTTATAAATGCTCAAACGTTCACTTGGACCGTTATTATCATGCCGATTTGACTAGTGCATGCCGCATACAAATTGATAGATTGATAACAAAATGTAGGAGGTGGTCACGTCACATGCCAATACGTGCCAATATTGCATGTTTGATAAATTCATGCTGATCATATCTTTCATCTTAACTGCATAACAATAACATTTACTATGATGTTTTTCATGAACTTTATTATTTTATGATAAAAATTTTACTTGTATCTTCACAAACACATCCACATCAATAGTCATTTTACTTAATATTAGATATAGCTTTGTTGTTATCATATTGATTTCAAATTATTTGTACTTCCCTTATTCATTCTATAGGGTTCCGACCTCAACATGTTTGCTTATAAAATGTATTCACCTTTGTTTTTTGTAAGTTAATGAAAAGAACAATTAGTTTTTATCTGAAAAGTCGCGGATAATTTGAATTATGATAATCAATCTTGACCATTTTAAGTACTAAGGTCTAGAAAAAAAACAAGTAAATAAGTAAAACATTTAGCTTCTAGTAAGTTGGGGACATTTTATGTGTTTATAACTGAATTTGATTACTTCATGATTTAATTTCATCTAATTAGTTGTTATCATTAATTTTTTAACAACATGTTACTATAATTCATATTTACATAAAAAGCGAAATGAAGAAAGATTTCAATAGAGCGTGATGAAATTTAATACATAATAGTAAGGAAAATGAAATGAAAAAAAATTTTAATAGATTATAGTGAAAATAAATAATAATTACCCGCCTAAAAGTAGCAAATGACAATATATAATTACAAGAAGTAATAGTCTAGTACTTTGAACAAAAGTTATTTATATGGTTTAGTGATTTTACTTACGGTGATTTGTTAGATCCGCTTGATGTTTAGTTATTTTTAAAACCAATTTGCTAGAAAATATAATCCAAATGATCCATATATTTTTAAAAACCAACTTACTTATGGTGAAATTCGCCATATCGGATGTCATTTGTTTTTTTTTTCTTTCGATTCTTATAGGTTTTTTAATATATTAAAAACTTTTACTCAACATTTTGTTTTTATCTTTTTATTTTGGTTTATTGCACAACGTAAATATATATATTCGATATTGCGAATGTTTTAACGTGATTTTCTTGGTTTTCTCGTAAAAATAGATTTTGTTTTACTAAGTTTATTTCTTGGTTTTTATCACACTTTTATTTTTTTTTGGATTTTTAATATGTTCAGAAAAAAATCTATCATAATAAAATTTATAATGTTAAATTATAGCCTCTAAAAACTAGGGGTGAGTACGGTTCGGTTTTGGTCGGTTTTTGACTAAAACCAAAACCGAACCGTTATAATTTGGTTTTTGAAAACGAAAACCATTGGGTTTCGGTTTTTTCGGTTTGGGTCTATTTCGGTTCGGTTTTAGTCGGTTTTTAACCACTTGTGGTTCGGGTCTAATTGAGCTTGAAAAGTTTATAAGTTTATACCTTAT
>JANDBE010000045.1:31814251-31830998 GCA_024320915.1 Erigeron philadelphicus | reverse complement strand
CACCGAACTTGTCCCACAATGCACAAATATATATAAAAGACAAACTGTTGCAGCATTGGAAAAGCACCTCCACGTGGACAAGTTCGGTGTTGGAGACACCGAACTTCAATGTATGTGGACAAGTTCGGTGTCTACAATACCGGACTTCCTAGTTTTACAAATATGTTGAGTTTTGTTCCTAGTTACACCAATTGAAGTAGTTTTTATCCCATCCGTACAATTTTTTCCATGTCAATAATTACTATTTTCTTAACATGGATAGTATTTAAGGTTTTACTAAAGAGGATCATCTTTACATACATTGACTTTTCTTTGTTCAGTGCATGTAGCTAGTGAAGTTTGATCTCCAAGGAGACTGGTAAAGTTTAACTTGATCATGAAGGCGAAACAGATCAGAAGGGTTTGACCCGGCCATTTTTGCACACTCACGGGTTAAAAGATTGCCATGCATAAAATTCAAGTTAGTTTTTGATATACATATGTTTAAAGCTGTCATTAAAAAATATTCTTAAGTATATATCAAAGTTATTATTTTTAACCCGGTCAACACAACGTATTATTGAACTAGTTTACATTAAGGTGGTAACATCCATATATTATATTCTTTTTTTGGGGTTTAATTATGGAAAGGAAAATCAAAGAGTACGTGAGAGAAGCATAGTAACTAAGGACTGATTAAATACAAGTTAAAAATCAAAATTATGAATGAATATAAGTATGGATTATGTTTATGGAAAGTATCTAGATTTCTAAAACAAATATGGAGTAAAACTAATATATAAGATAAGATTTTGACAATGACAATAATTGTATCAATATCGAGATGAATAAAACTTGACACACTAGAATTCGAAAATACATGCGTATAAACATGTATATAAAGCTGATACATATTGAATATGATAGACGATGATTTTATTTGTTTTATTATTCTTTTATTTGAAACAATATCTCAATGAGATGAATAATTCAAAAGTTGCATGATCGCTCTTTTGTTATTGATGAGATACCATCCGTTTTATTACAAAAACTAAAATCGTTGTAATGCAGAGATATGTTGACAATATGTTAAAATAGTCTCGCTATATGATCCAAAGTTTCAAACTACCATCTAGAGACATTCCTTTTTACTCATGTTGAATATAAAGATTCACCCGGCCATGATACCCTTAATTTTACAGTGTAAATAAAACTTCCCTACCCTATATAAACACACTTAACTTGATAGCTCATATATATCATTGTAACAAAAGATGTTTCTCTCATTTGAGATCATTCATGTCCCCCTTACCTTCTTGTTCGTATTATTCTTACTGTTCTTGATTACTTTCAAACTGCTTTCACCAGCTTCTAAAACCCCAAGAAACCTACCTCCAACCCTACGAAAGCTTCCAATAATTGGAAACCTTCACCAACTAGGCTCAAGCCCCCATCACACTTTACGAGCCTTAAGCCAAAAACATGGTCCACTTTTGTTGATGCACCTAGGTAGTGTACCTTTGTTAGTAGCATCCTCGGCTGAAGCAGCTAGAGAAATCTTGAAAACACATGATTTGATATTCTCAAATCGACCGAAACTATACTTTCACGACAAACTTAGTTATGGCTCTAAAGACATAGGATTTGCTCCGTACGGTAAGCACTGGAGGCAGGTCAAGAGCCTTACCGTGCTCCATCTACTCAGTCGTAAACAAGTTCAATCATTTCGAAAAATAAGAGAAAAGCAAACTATTCACATGCTTGAAATGATGGGTAAAAGTTGTGGTTCTATAATTAATTTGACTGACCTAATTTTTTTGCTCACTATAAACATACTATGTGAGGTAGCCTTTGGAAAGAAAGGTGATTTAAAGTTTATGGACTTAATGGCAAGAATGCAAATCCTACTTGGCGGTTTTGATGTAGGGAGCTATATTCCATGCCTATCATGGGTGAATTGGTTGCGTGAGGGTCAGGCAAATAAAGTGTTTACCGAATATGACGAGTTTTCTGATGGTGTTATTGATGAACATATCAATAAAAGCATAAAAATGGATTTTAAGGGTAGACAAAATGAAGGAAGAGATATAGTTGATATCTTACTTGATGTTCAAAAAGAAAACACACTCAAATTTAAATTTGGGAGAGATACCATTAAAGCCGTCATCTTTGTAAGATTTCTCGTCTCATAGTACATATATCAAAATGTTTCCAACAAGAAAAATCTAGTGAAAAAATATATAGCAAGTAAATATATTTTATGGTTTCGTGCATTCTTTCAAGATTTTGAATGTTTTTAATTTGTAGGATGTGTTTACTGCTGGAATTGAAGCAACAAGCTCAAGTATAGAATGGGCACTAAGCGAGATAATAAGACACCCACGTGTAATGAAGAAGCTTCAAACCGAGGTAACACAAATAGCTCAAGGGAGATCAATGATAACCGAGGATGATCTACATGAAATGCCTTACCTGAAACTTGTCATGAAAGAAAGCTTGCGATTACACGTTCCAATCCCATTACTAGTTCCTCGCGAAGCAAGAGAGGATGTTAAAGTAATGGGGTATGATATTGCAAAAGGCACCCAAGTGATGATTAATGCTTGGGCAATAGCAAGAGATCCTTCCATTTGGGAAGAACCGGAGAAATTTTACCCCGAAAGGTTTTTGAACAGTTCTATTGACTATAAAGGATTTGATTTTGAATTGTTACCTTTTGGTGGTGGTCGTAGAGGGTGTCCTGGGATTGAATTTGCTATGGTAATTGATGAGCTTGTTATAGCAAATATGCTGCTAAAGTTTGATTTAGCGATGCCAAATGATGGGAGACCCGAAGAATTAGACATGACCGAAACTCTCGGATTTACCGTTAAAAAGAAGTCTAATCTACTCGTTGTGCCTTCATCTCGTTTGGAGTTAAGTAACTGCTTGGATTTGAACCTCGGATGACGTTGACTATATATATGACTTTAGGTATTACGTTCAATAATATTCAATAAAGTTTTCTTGTATCCCACAATGTTATCGTAGAAGTGTATATTCCCTTTATTCCAAGAATGTAACGTAATATGTGTTTAGCGTACCTGATATGTGTTTGTTATATACATTATAATAATGTTACTTTTTGATGATGAAAATAAGAATGTTAAGATTGTACTAAGAAGAGATCAAAATGCTCATTACTCATCTTCTTAACATAAGTTACTTGTAAACGGTGAACAAATATGTCAATGCTTTCCGCTAATGCTTTTTATAGATCCAAAATTTGGCCAATAAAACTTTTTCCATTAGGACTCCACTTGATATGTAAACAAACCAAAGTCATTTTCAGATCCAGATTCGATATCTCAAAATATAGTTTGAATTGGAGCTAGGTACTAGTTAACACACTAGAGTTCTACATTGAGATCTTATTTATACATCAAACCTAATGATAGTAATAGTATGCAAAAATAAAGAACTCAAACACAACATCAAAAATATTATTCCAATAAAGCAAATTTAAATTTTAGTTCACAAATAGGTTCATTGGTTATGGCTTGGTTGGTTTGCTTTGCATGATGAACACTATTGAGGGGAAGAGAATTTATATACTCGAATTAAATTCGGGGGATACATACCCAATTTGAATGTACCCTTAGTCGGGCAAGAGTGAGTACCAATTTGTCAAGGTCTTAAATTTTTAACCAATAAAATTGTGTCATGTGGATTTACTAATAACTAGCCAAAACTTGCTAATAAATTGCCAATAGTTGTAGTGTAGTATGCCAAATTTACCATTTTTTGCCACACAAAAGACAAGACAAAAAAAGACAAAAATAAAAGGAATCGTGTACTATGTATTACTCGTACTTGTCAATCTTTGCCACAATCGGCCAAAACCTGTCGATGTCACTTGCCAATTAAAGTTGTCGATTCACATGACATAGTCTTCCACATGCCAATTTGTCAAAACTAATTAATAAAACTTGCTGATGGTTTTTGTCAACTACACATTTGCCACTTACACTTCCACATCATATATTGTCAAGATTTGTAGTCAGAGTCCGGTTAGAGCACCTCTAATGTATTAGTATTGGGCTAGTATTCGAGTTCCAATACGGGACACACCATTGGGTGTGGACCGTATTGGATAGTATTGAGGTTCCGTATTGGACCTTTCGTGGTGGGCAATACGAATCATTAAGGTTGGATTTTTGTTTTGTTTTGTTTTGTTTTTTTGTTTTGGAGTGTATTGGTTAGTATTAGATGTATTGGGTATTGGGTGTGAATTGAGAAAAATGTATTGGAAAGAGATTTTGCTGATGTAACACTGATGTGACACTATATTAGATAATATTGAAGAGGACCATTGGGATGCTCTTACAAAACTTTTACTCATGTATTCATAATTTTCCTCCTAAATTCGGTTACAAGACTTTTAGTCAATATTGTCAACATACTTCCATAGTTCCATGGAACAATAAAAGTTTTTTTGTCAGAAGCATTTGAACAAAGCTTAAATTTTATAGATTTGTACGACTTAGAGGCTACTTAATATTCACTCGTACCTCAAAAACTAAGTTTGACTAATTTCATTCCTATTAACAAAAATGATGTATTAAACAACACTTAAGAGTTACCTTATATAATATAAGTAAGGTTTATTTTGATTTTCAATGGTTGTGATTAAATTTGATTTAATTTTTCAACGGGTCAGATCGAAAGTAAAGTTTATCTAAGGTTGACTTTGATTTTCAATGGTTCTGATTAAATCTAATTTGATTTTCAACGGCTCAAATCGAAAGTAAAGTTTATTTTTTTTATCTTAGCTCTACCGGCAATATATATATATATATATATATATATATAGGGGGACAACCAAATGAGAATAGTCTTAAAATGAGAACACGGTGAGAACACTTAAAAATTACATTTTGATGCATTAAAAGTCCTTAAAACTAAAATAGTGCATAACTATATATCATTATTTAAGTGTTTAACAACACATCGTTACGTCAAAATCGAAAAAATCACGTTTTTTTGTTGGATGCATCATTTTGATGAATATGCATCCACGATGGATGCACAAAACAAAAAACTTGATTTTTTCGATTTTGACGGATCAATGTGTTGTTAAACACTTAAATAATGATTATTAATTATGCACTATGTTAGTTTTATGGACTTTTAATGCATCAAAATGATGTTTTTAAATGTTCTCACCGTTCTTATTTTAAAAGTGTTTCCGACTAGTGATTTGGTATATGCATTGATGTATTGAAGCATTCTTTCATCGGCGACAAGTGGTGGAAGGGGTGGTGGAAGGGGGTTGATGAAAGAACAAATCAAGAAAAGGAAGATCCATAAGGTTTTTTGTTTGTTTAGCCCTCTTTTCCTTTTAGTTTAGAATGACTTTTTTTATATGATTTTCTATCTTTTCCTCCGTTATCCAATCTTCTTTTATCCTTTCTTTTAATAAATACTTAAAAATGCAGTGTAACCTATTAATTAATATCATTACACGCTATTATTACCATCACTACTTGCTGCTATCATCATCAATTATCACTACCACATCACCGCACGGTAATTTTCCAAAGACACCCGGTTAAGATTAACAAAATTCTAAAACGAAAGATATTTCTCATGGTTTATCAAACTACATACTGGTCAACAAGGGGAGTAGTCCTGGTCACTGTCATGTCATCACATGTGTTATTAGTGACTATTATTATCGTTGTTTAAAAAATCAGATTTTCATCACATTTCATTTCACCCGGCAGTCTCAGCTCCACTTCAGCTGCTTCACCAACTTCCTTTCGGTAAGCTTTTCAATTATTTAATTTGAATCACTTTCATATTCCATATTTATTTAATTTCAGTATTGAAACCCCTTACTAATTCCATATGATTTACTCAAAGCCGATCTGTTGCATGTATGCAAATTGAGTTGTCGTATCCGGTAACCCAAACAGGAAAATCTCTTGGAAGCTTTTTTTTTTCTTTCTTTTTTTTTTTTAAAAAAAATTCACTGAATATATAGATATAAATAAATATGCGTATGCTCTTTATGTATGTAATAATTTTCATTAAATTTAGGATTTTAAGAAATTTGATGATACATGAGTGTTCGAATTAGCTTATTTTCTCTAAGCTTCTTTACTTTTTCGTTAAGCTCATTTTTTTATCCTGCTGATGAGGTTATTAATATGTTTAATGAATAAGCTCATTACCTCTGGAAAAAAAAAGCGTTTATCGACTTTTTGAAATTTCAATAAGCACGTGGTACCGGGCCTAAGGTTCCTCCCATTTACCTTTTTTCACAAGCCCATAAAATAAGCTAATCAATTATTTTAGCACCCAAAACATGTGTCAATAAACGGAAGTATCCTAGGAAAGACAGTCTTTGACTCAGATGTACGTGGTCTAAATAGATATCTTCGTGACCGTTTTCAAATACTTTATTTAAACCACCACCAATGTTGCCTAGTGATCAGGCGAACTGATGCACTCACAAGAGGTATTGGGTTCAAAATCGGGCCTTATACTCTTTGCCATATTCAGTCTTGTACCGGCCTACCGGGTGCTTTTGGAAATACTAGATTAGGATGCTAGAGTGGCTTTTCTCTTGTTTTATAAACAGATGAGGCGATGCAATGACGAATTGTCCCAATTTTCAAAATTGAATTTTCTTTTGATCCCTTTTTGTCTATTGCATAGTTACATCTTGGTAATTTGGTACTGAAGCTGCTTCTGTGTTTTTGACATGTGCATATGTTGTTTTCTTTTAGCAATGCTTGTAAATATAGCGGTTGTCGTGGCAAGTGGTTTTCTAGGATGGGCTTATATCCGATTCAGGCCACCTCCTCCTAAAATTTGTGGGTCACCAGGTGGTCCTCCTATTACTTCACCTCGAGTCCAACTTGATGATGGAAGACATTTATCTTATAAAGAGTGGGGTATCTCTAAGGATGTTGCTAAGCATAAAGTCATTGTAATTCATGGTTTTGATAGTTCCAAGGACTTAAAATTGCCTATTTCTCAGGTATGATAAATTATAAACGTCATCATTAGTTCCCTGCATTTATGAGATTGCGTGACTATTTTGCAAATGTGTTAATGGCAGGAACTTATTGAGGAGTTGCAAATTTACATGGTATCATTTGACAGGGCGGGTTATGGAGAGAGTGATCCACATCCAACACGCACTGTTAAAAGTGAAGCGTATGATGTTCAAGAACTAGCTGATAAGTTGCAGATTGGTCCCAAGTTCTATGTGATTGGATTATCAATGGGTGCCTATGTTGTTTGGAGTTGTCTCAAATACATACCACAGAGGTATGGTTGATTAAGTATCCTTTCATTTGGTTGTTTTCTCTTCTCGTGTCCATCATATCATGTTTTTATAAATAGAAGAAATTGTGAGTGAAGGTTGTCAGGAGCTTCACTTGTCGTACCATTTGTGAATTACTGGTGGCCCTGTTTACCTGCTAAGTTGGCCAAAGAAAGTTTTGAGCGACTGCTTGTTCAAGATCGGTGGGTGTTTCGTGTAGCACATTATGCCCCATGGCTGTTTAACTGGTGGATGGAGCAAAAGTTGTTTCCTGCACTAAGTATAATGGCTGGAAAAATGGATATATTTTCCCAATCAGATTTGGAGTTCTTGAAAAATTTGCCACCAAACTCAGATGGAACTCAGGTAATAGCCACTGTTTCTGCAGTGTCTTGCATAATATTTCTTGGCGAAAACAAATGTAATATAACAATCTCAACATAGTAAAAATAATGCCGAAGGATACCTTGAACAGATACCAAGCTCGCCTAATATTTTTAAGTAAATTTGGTGGGAATTTCACAAATGATTCGCATATTGCTCATAGAAATCATTCGTTTATAGATTACAGAGTATTGCATAAGGATTCATCTGAAATTTAGTCATGTTGACCTCAAATGGTCAATAAGTATGTTTTTTGTTTCTAACATTGGGAGCTTTTTTTTTTGTGTGTGTGATAATACTTACTGTCTTACTTTTATGCATGTTAGGAAAAGATTCGTCAACAAGGTGTTTATGAATCTCTGTATCGTGACATAATGGCTGGTTATGGAAAATGGGAGTTTGACCCGTTTGATATAAGTAATCCTTGGCCAAACAATGACGGCTCTGCTCATATTTGGCAGGGCTATGATGATAAAATCATACCATATAAAGTGAACCGCTTTCTCTCTGAAAAGCTTCCTTATCTTCGGTATCATGAGGTTCAGGGTAAAGGGCATTTGTTACCCTTTGATGGCAGTTTATGTGAAGAAATCTTTAGGACACTTGTGGCAGGATGAACCAATTTATGCTAGTATCATCATGCGTGCGTATCCTATTGCTAAATTATGCTTTGATATTGAAAATCATATATTCATGTATTCTGAATCTGTGATATAAGTTCATTACTAGCTAAAATGTATGTTGAATGTCAGTTTTCATTTTCAATAATGTAAGCATGCTCAACTATGAAGATTGAAATTGCTGATATAACTTCCCAAGTGATGCTTTAGGTGCTAATGTCCCATGATTTGAAGCTCATAATATACTAAGCAAGTCCAATCTACCACCTAACCATAGGAACATGGTTATCAAAACATTAAAAAAAATTTACATCATCGTGCACAAAAAGGGTTTGGGATTGCATAACAAGTTTGTTCCATTACAACACTTATTATTATTATTACCGAGAATCACATAATTTTTCCTTTCTTGAACAGACAAGACTGGATACTGAAATCAAAGAGGCGATCGAGCCAAACTTCACTCATCTGGCCTCTGTCCCAAAACAGAAATGTCTTCAAATCGTTTCTGCAATACCCCAATGACATGTCAAAATGAATTACAAATGTGAATGGTTATACACGCGAGAATTAGATCATCTATATACATATACATGCATTGCATGATTTACTTGAATCATAATTGAATCAAACATATCGGGACAACATCTATCGAAGATTAGACATTACCCCAACATTGTTTTTCTCCCAAAGTTTATGAACTCCATAATCAACTGCCTGAAACACAAATATCACAACAAAATGGATCAAACTTCATACAAAAAAAAGTAAAAAATCCCAAAAGCTATAATGCCAATTCAACGATCCGTTCATGGATATGTATAGAACGATATTATAGGAGGCTCTGAATTCTTACCCTTTCACCAACGAGAGCGCCCACGATGACGAAGGTGCAATAGACGGGGGTACTGCGAAAAAAGACTTTATAAAGTCCTTCCAAAACTCCTCCGGCTTTTCGACTCATGGTGATGACGTTCTTCTTCTTGTTCCTCTATATCAATGAGATTAATTAAATGATGTCGAATGAAATGTTGTTTCGTTTTGAGATTGAATAAGGCGTGGTGGTTAAATGACAATAAATTTTTGGGTTTTTGGATGATTTGATCTAATCAATAGACGGAATAGGAAATACCAACTTTTTTTGCCTTATTTTTCGCAACTTCATCTAACATCGTCCAAATATCTTTATTTAACGAATTAACTAAAACTAGGGGATGGACCGATTTGGGCATGACTAAATCTCAACCCAAACTGACATTTCCGGTTTCAATATATTAAACCAAATCAGGCTAAGTATGTTGTCAAATCGAACTAGACCAGACCACGTGACCCAGTCCGGTTTGGCCGGTTTAACTCTTTCAAATTCTTATTTACCTTTCTTTTATTTCCATATAATCTTGTGTATATATGTAAAAATTTGTGATAAAAAGCCACAATGAACACTTAAGATTAAAACACTTATCACATTATTAGAACACAATATATATGTTAGAGCCAAAATCAAAAGACATTCATCCTATAATATTTTCTATATATAATATTTTCTATATAGATCCCACATAATTTAATTAACTAGAAAAAGTTTATTTTCACCAAAACATACAAGGTCGAAGCAAAATATTTACATAAAATATATTATATCCATTGTACTACCAACACGTTATCGTAAAATATAAACATATATTATTCATTTTCATTTAAACGACTAAATATTATCAAAAATTATATACACATGTACTTTTTGGTCCGGTCCGGTTTATGACCGTTTTTTTTTAAACCGAACCGAACCAATGAACCCGATTTCTGAAAACATAAAACCATCAGATCAGAATTTAATAACTCAATCCGACCAAACCAATCCATATACCCCGGTTTGGTTTAGTTTTGACGGTTAAATAAACACCCGTAATTAAAACTTTGTTTTTTAAAACGAAATTTTATTGATGAGATTGATTAAATAGTTTGGACTTTGGGCCACCATATATTTGAACATTTATTTAACACCCAAAACAATATTGGGTTAATCAATTTTGGCCCAAATACAACACGGCCCACCGACTATGATCTAGGGTTTCACATCCCTCATATAATATCATATATCATCGGCAGCTGTTTTGTGTAAAACTCTTATTGGCACTTTAGGGTTCTTACCACACCAGGTATTCTCCTCCCATCTTCGTCTTCTTCATATATCACTTTTTTTTTTTTCTTAATTAATTTTACATAAATGTTATTTATCTAATCATCTCAGCATACATCTTATTATTGTGTTAATTTTTTTTTTTTTTTTTTTGTGTTTTTGTTTTTAACAGAAGTCAAGTTTTCAAGTGAAGGAAAATTTCTCAAAATGAGGTATTTTTCTAGATTCATTTTTTTTTATTCTTACTACTTTTAACATTAATGTAAAACTGTTAATTTTTTATTGTGTTAATTAAGTTTGTGTTGTGCCTGTTACTAATTTACCATAGTTACATATATATTATATTTTTTCATTATATCTTGTATGATTATCAAATATTTTAGCTTTTTGTATTTCAATAATTGTATAGATGTAATTAATTTAAAGATATGTTTAGTTATTGCCTATTATTTTTTATTTTTCTAGATTTTTATGTGTAAATATGGGAAACTGAAGTTATATTTTTGTGTTTTTTAGATTAATTAAGAAAGTTAGTTTAAAATGAGATTTTTGATAAAAAACAAAAAAGTTGGAATTTTGATGTTGATTTAATTTTGTGAAAGCGGTGTGGATACGGTTGTTGTGATAACGGGTTAAATTTACTGTTAATTTGTTATTACAGTAAGCTTCAGAGTGAGGCCCTTAGAGAGGCGATTACCCAAATTACGTCTGATGCTAAGGAAAAGAAACGTAACTTCACTGAAACCATTGAGCTTCAGATTGGTTTGAAGAACTACGATCCCCAAAAGGACAAGCGATTCAGTGGTACTGTTAAGTTGCCACACATTCCTCGTCCCAAGTTGAAGGTTTGCATGCTTGGAGATGCCCAACATGTTGAAGAGGTAGTTTTTGAAACTGTGATGTCTTTTTTGCAAGATTAAATTTGGATAAACTGTTATAAATGTTTTTGGTAGCTTGTTAGTTATAATATGGGGCACATTATATTGCATAGTTATTAGGTAATGTGGTAACGCTGTTAGGCATCTGTTTCAGAAACGATATACGGTTTTTATGTTTGGTTTATACAAAGTTATCACTTGGGTGTGGAAAACTTAATGTAGGTCTGTGATACTTCAAAGTTAGTTGGTATGTTTTACATCACATGCTTAAGTTGATTTTGATTGGCTAATGTAAAGTATATTTGACTTCGATCACAGGCTCAAAAGATTGGCCTCGAATACATGGATGTTGAGAGCCTGAAGAAGCTGAACAAGAACAAGAAGTTGGTGAAGAAGCTTGCTAAGAAACACCAAGCCTTTTTGGCTTCTGAGTCAGTCATCAAGCAGATCCCTCGTCTGTTGGGACCTGGTTTGAACAAAGCAGGTAGGTGTATCGTATATATACTTTGCTTTCAAATTTATTTACTTTTCTTGTCGATGCTATTTATTTCTCCATTGAATTTTAAGTAGTTTAACATGTTCTTCTGATACTTTTTAATGCAGGTAAGTTCCCTACTCTTGTTTCCCACCAGGAGTCTCTTGAGGCTAAGGTTAATGAGACCAAGGCAACTGTGAAGTTTCAACTGAAGAAGGTTCTGTGCATGGGAGTTGCTGTTGGTAACTGCAGTATGGAGGAGAAGCAGATCTTCCAGAATGTGCAAATGAGCGTTAACTTTCTAGTTTCGTTGCTGAAGAAGAATTGGCAAAATGTGAGTATCGTTTTCTAATTATTTATGGGGTTTGGTATCCCGACCCTCTTTTTGGTAACCGACCACACTATTAATGACAGGGGACCGCTTTTACTCTACCATATTACCATTACAAACAGGGGGAGCCCACACTATTTTGTAGTGATATGGTTGGGATACCAAAAAAAATAGGTGGGGATACAAGGGCCGTTATTTATTGCTAGCAACTGTCATTAAAATATCTCTCACACTTTATTGAGTTGTTTTGTTCTTTTTAAGTGACGAAGTTTTTCAAGTAGAAGTGAACATCAGATTTCTTATGTTGTTTTTTGTTTTGTGGAATTCAGGTGAGGTGCTTATATCTGAAGACAACAATGGGAAAGCCAGTCCGTATCTTTTAAGGAGTTATCTTTATGTTTTCATTTGTGTTAATGTTAAGCTCAGAGCTTGAAGAAAATATTTGTCAGGAACATGAAATAGTCTTTTTTGGATTCTTACATGTTTGTTTGGTGCTAAATTTTGAGACATCATATCTTTGTTATCCATGTTATTTATCTATTAGTGCTTCTAGTCCCATTATTTTTATATCTTCATATGCTTGTATTTTCATATTAAGCACCGCTGCTTAAACTGAGAGTTAGTCTAATTTCTGTGTACACAATGAGTGCTTTTTAATTGGCCCTTTATTCTTTAACTAACTTACTGATGGTTGATTATCGTAGATAAGTGGAGTCCAATGCTAAAGATTCGTGTGCTTACAAAAAAAAATTAAAAAGATTTCCAAATCCAGATTTTATGACTGCTTTCAATGTTGATGTGAATATGCAAACTCAAATAGCAGATTGCTAGCAGTTTAGTGCTATTGATGACAAGGGCAACATATGCAGAATTGATGCAATTTTAGTAACTAATTTCACAGAGATCCGTCAATATATGTCATGCCAAATAGCCAAGACCAAATTGTATAAGATAATTACCGTGTAGATCAAAACTATAGATCAGACTAGTTTCATGAGTGATTCAATTTGGATGCAATTGATAACTTTTTGTGGTTCTATTACTTATAAAACTTGAAACCATGTAGACATGTAGTAGACCCTTCATTTACATTATGTTTGAACCTATGTAAATTATAAATGAACGGCCTTCATTTCAGTGCATATTCCCTAATTCCATTAAGCCCAGACTTGGAAAATGAATATTGTATTTGAATAGATACAGTTGGCTCTCTTTCTTTCAGGTACCACCGTACTTCGCTAGTTCGCTATGTCACAAGATAAGTCCAAAGTAGAACCTCGGTCTTAGGATTCAAAATTACACGAATTACTAGCTCTGTATTTTAATTAGCACCCACTCATAAGAAGAAACTTCAGAGAAGAGCACCAGTCAAAAACCGGTGGTTCACTACAGCTTCAGCAATTGGTCTATTTCTGAAGTCAGGATTCAACATCGCCTGCACACAATATAATGTGCAAAACCAGCTTAATGGGAAGTTAAAAGAGACGATAAATTGATTTCAATAATTAGTAATAGCTTCTATGTACTTGTACAATTTATTCTTGGTGTAACAAATAAAGTCTGCTTAGGAAAAAAAGACACCATGGAATCAAGTTCCAATGGAAATCTGAGATGCAAACTAATATTAAGGTAATTGGTATTGGAAGTGAACCTGCAATAACTCCCAGCCAGCCCCATCACCCAAATCCAAAAACTTGACAGCCTCTAAAAACCGATCATCGGCTAAGCAGTACCTATTATAACACCAAGAATAAATTGTGAGAAAAATAGAAGAAAAGGAACCAAAAGTTGTCATCATAAAATATTAGGAGGACTCGTAGTACTTACTCTCTGGTAGCTGCAAGATCAAGTTTAAAAGTACTCTCTAACAGCCTCTGCACGTTTAAAAACAATGAATATGTTAGAACATAAAAGGACAAATAGAAAAAGTGGACCTCAAAATAGTTAAGTGAAAACTTACTTGCAATGAAAGGCTGTCCACTATGCCTGCTTCACAGAATGGAATAAAAGCCATGTATGCGAAAAGAAGACCAGCTCCATAACTGTAAAAGGAGAATTATGGAGTATCGAGTATGAGTAAACCTACAACAAATATACAAATATTGATGATTAAGTATTGACATAAAAGCAGTGTTTTACATATCATCAGCTATTCCAAAAGCCCGTTTCTCCATTGGAGTGAAAGCCCCAGCTGATCTTGCTCGTCTCCAAAGACCATCAGATAATCCACCTGAATTTTCCTCTAAACTTGGAAACCTACAACAGAAGGTTAAATTGAAAGTTATTATTGAAAAAAAGATGATAAAAATGAAGATCGGTTATATACTTATATATGCTTAGAAATGAAGTGTCTGCGGAAACATCATGGTTTTGGCTATATGAAAGAAATGACAGTAGTGTTTGGGTGTGAGTTTTGAAAGTGATTGAATGATTGTAAAACCCAATCTGAATATTGGAAACGTTAGTGTTTGGACGTGCCTCTGTCCAGAAGTTGTAAACTTAAAATGTTCATATAATCAGGCGTTTGAGCGTTTGATGGATTATGATTGCTTAAGCAATTAAATTTATATGATCACAAAGATATTTTTGGTGAAAAAGAGACGTTTTAGTGGTAACCACCGTGAAAATGTCTCAAAGTATGGGGGTAATAATTGTTATTTAGTTTACCCCAAAAAAGATTTTCTTACATTTGGTAAGAAACAGACTATTTGAGCCCCAGATAATCCAACTGGATATCTATTTTTCGAACTTAGAAAACTGACAATAGCAACTTCAACCTAGAAGGCAAAACCAAATTCCCAATTAGTTTCACTTCATTGACTTCCACTACTAATCAGTATGCGGAAACATCCTTAAAAAAAAGCAGCAGTGTAACTACAAGCATACCTTATATCAACCGAAAAGGCAAGATCACGAAGCCTTGGAACAAGATAAGCAGAATCTTTATCTACCATCGTGCTGCATTATGAACGCATAGGTTTTCTTGAGCTCTGTAATACAATAAAGGTTGTGGAACCAAGAAAGAAAGGGAAAAAAGAGAGACAAATGGTGACATACTTGAGAACAACTGAGGCTGGGCCAAGGCTCTGATGCAATCTTTCATTTTCATGCATGTAAGCCAAACCACATAAAGCACCATGAAGTAGCTTAATAACAAAATATCTTTTCCGTTTAATATATTGCTCTTCTTCAAATGGATTCCATACTTTCTGGTCTCCAAGAGCAAGATTCTTGGAAACTTTCTCACATGAAGCATTAGCATAGTCTGCTGCACAGTATTTGCCATCATTGCGAAATGCAAGCCACTATTCATCATTAAGATCACATTTAGAATAATCAGTATGTACATAACAGGAAAAGTATACGAGAAAAGAATAATCATGCATCTTAAATGTTGACTACCTGCTCTCCCGTTTTTGTCTCAAAACCCCCTAATAGAATTTGTATATTTTGGCAGATAACTTTCGAACAACTCTGCGGAAAAGTATAATATATAAATGATGTAAACAACACCCTAACTTATCATTCTGCATGCATATATAGTAAGTTGATTGATCGAATTTACCATTTTAAATGTACCTGCAGGAAAGCATGAGATCCAAGCTCATTTGAGGCCATCATATCAGCCTCAAGACCACCTACTTGTTTTCCCGGATAAACCTGCAAGATAACATATATGATAAAATATCTATTTAAACTTAAGGATCAGAAGCATCAAAGCATGAATTCAATAACGGAGATTACGTACCTTGAAGATGATTGGAGTTCCCCTACGAGGGCCCTGAGTTACTCGTCCTTCGTAAAGCCTGCACAAAAGCTGTCATAGCAGATAATAATAAGCAAATTCATAGACCTAATAACATAGAGTTAGAGTCATCAAAGTGCTAACATCCTTTCTATAACTTTTCACAGATTTTGGGTCACTCGATAATTATAATCATATATAGTGACCCAGGAAACCAGTTTTGAAATGTACATGACATAATGACCAAATAAGATACTTTTGTTAAGTCCATAACACTTATAAAGAACAATTATTTTTTTGAATAGTCAGTCGGTATTCGACACCTCACCATACAACGGTGAAGCCTTCCATGTACTCTAGATTACGAGATGTAGACCATGAGCCGTTACCATACAATGGTAAATCCCTGAACGTACTCTATATTAAGAGTTGTAGACCATGAGTCGTTACAGGTGATTCAAAGGAAAACCCCTAAGACGCGTCACTCCAGAGAGTCGACCCGTGACCTAGGTTAAAATCGGGGATGACTTCATCCAGTTGATTTAACCTTCATTGTCACTTATTTTGCTAATTTGTAACATCCCACATCGGCTTGGAAGGGAACGAAAGCTTCCTTATAAGGGGCTGGATACCTTCCCTAACTGACGCGTTTTCCCCGTCACGGGAGAAGCAAAATCGTGAGAGGCAAAGGGCAAAGCGGACAATATCTGATACAATGGCTTGGCTAACACTTTCATCTAAAGTTACGAGCTCGATTTCATCTCATATAGTTTAGGTGTTTACACAACCTAAACAATCATCATATATACATCTTTTACGTTTGGGCCCTTAAACGTGCACGTGTCATGGCAACTTAATAAGTCTAGTGAACTAGATGAAC
>JANDBE010000045.1:31744702-31760035 GCA_024320915.1 Erigeron philadelphicus | reverse complement strand
GTACAAGTCATTTGATCATAACATATGCACATAAATTAGCTCTGGTGATTAATTAATCACTAAAATGTCCTTGATGATCCGATGATTTGGTCCTTGATGAACTTAAAACATTTTGACTCAGAATGAACCTTAAGTACCCGAACTGGACTCGATTTGTACGTCTTTGAACACACACAAACATAATCAGAACATTAATAAGTTGCACACGACTTTATTTGTGAACTTTAGCCTTAAAAACTCTGTCCGATTGTTCATAGAGCTCGTACTCGATTTATTATGATAAAACACAATATTATTATACTTGGTCTTGATATGTCTGTGTAGTCTTGATTGTAAGACCACAAAGCTAGGTGTTAGTCTAATGATCAAATACGAGCCTCAGTCGAATTATGTACAAGTATGATAAAATGAAGAGCAAGGTAGTTTTTAAGGTAAGGAGGAAACAAGATCGTTTTAGGGTCTTTGTGGAATCATCCTAGCATTCCTTATTAAATCGTCTCACTTTTTTTGATTTAGATCGTTTCAAGTAGTTCACAATTAGATCGTTTTATGATCGAGACTATTTCATAATTACAAGGTAAAACAGAGTCGCTCTAATCAGATCGTCGTGGATTTGATATAAACAAATCGTCTTGAGTTTTAGCAAAACCACGTCGTCTCAAGCTCTAGCAAAATAGATCGTTTTAGCTCTAGCAAAATAGATCGTTCTATCCTCTCCTATTTAGATCGTTTTAAGGTCTTGGACAATTTAGATCGTTTTAAGGTCTCAAGTTCTAATCGCTCAAGTTATTATATAAATAAACTCAAGATCGTCCCTGATTAATGTGTGCCAAAAATAAATCGTCCAATAGTTAATTTATTCAAACTACTCGTTCTAGTGTCACACATTTAGATCGTTTTAGACACTCCATTTAGATCGTTTTACACACTCCATTTAGAACGTTTCACATGTTGGTCAGGACAGATTATTTAAGACTTCAGGAACACAACAAGATCGAGATCATTCAGTTTTTATTAACGTAAGGATTGAGTGAAACCGATCCATAGATCAGTTACCCAAAAATACGTTAACACCACAACACAATTCCACACAACATCGAATGGTTTATCATTAGGGAAAAAGTTACAGCAGCTCTTAAACGACTCAAACATTCAGCTCGTCTAGGAAGAAGATTTTCGAGCCAAACAGTCAAGGTTTGCGAATTCATGGTGGTCTAGATCGAATTCGGGACGGTTTAGAATGTAATACTAGTACATATTGACATAAAAACACTATTTCTTTAACATACTTTCAGATTTCAGGATCAAACTAACACATGAACACCTTGTACTTCAAGAACAAGTTATGCTAATATTTGAAAATGGGTTTTGTAAATTTAATCATGTTATGACCCAAATTTGTTCACCAAAATGATGTTAAACATATTTAGACACAAACCCATTACTTATTTACATGATTTTCTAACAAAAATTGGACCAAATCATCAAGAACATGAACATGAAAAAGTACATACTTAAATTGATCAAATTCTCAAAAGATGTTGTTGTTACCTGCGATTTGTTTATAGAAACATGTTTTGATCGTCACAAGGAACCCGAAAGTACAAACGATTTCACTCAAACAACCCAAAATCAAGATGGTGATTTTTTTAGTGTGTGAAAATGGTGGTGTAGGTGTTTTGACTATGTGTTTCTAGTGAGAGAGTGAAATGGAGGTGATGAATGAATAGTGAAGGTTTCTCACACTAACACTTTCTATTTATACCTTTCCAACATAAATGCACTAGGTATTTACAAGAGACCATTTGTGAACATTTTGCACTAGAACATTTATGGACACGAACATTTATGAACCGAACATTCATATTTTATCGAATTAATTTGTAATCCGTCACATAAATCATGATTTAAGATCAAATTGACCTTCAAATAAGCGCATATTTTATGTCTAAAGCACGTCAAGAATTTGAATAAATTGAACTGTTGTGCCGTTCAAATGACGAAAGTATGATTTAAAGAACTTAATTAGGACATTTATAAGGCGGTTGTTACAATTTCAATTTGCTACATAATCGTTTTGCATTCAAGCAAATTATATACCTTATATTAACTTAGGTGGACTAATGAATAGTATCAATTGATGAACAGTAACTCGCATCAATTACTTTATGTATTAGTTTTGACAAACTTGAAAACAAAAAAACTACTTAATAGAGTTGGTAAAAGGCATTAGCACTTTTATTTCTTAGCTTTGCTTTTAATAAAAATTGTGTGGCATGCTCAAGCTTCCTCTATAGTTTTTATTCCTTTGAGCCTTTTTAGCTTTTAACTTTCTTTTCTTTTTCTAATAGAAAACACTTTTTAGCTTTTAATTTCTTTTTTTCTAATAAAAAATCTTTGGTGTTTTATTTTATTTTTTTGGCATTTTTAACTTTTAATATATATTTTGTTTATTTTTTAATTAGATATGACAAACTTTTAAGCGTAACTTTAGAAGAAAACATATCTATGATTTGGTTTTAATATTTATTCGGTTTTTGAAAACGCCTCGTAACAAATACATACACGATAAATGAAGTACCGCCAACGCAGCACATGCAAATTACTAGTAGCTAAAATCAAACCATATATGTGGGCCCACTTATGTTTTATAGTTAAAGTAATTTGACTTTTTAACTTAATATAAAGATCATGTAACATGTAAAAATTGTGTTCCAAAATATTGAATTTGAGACAAAATAAATTCAAAGTGCTGAAACAGTTTCATGTCGTTGAGGTGATAGGTTTACTTGGACAAAATAATAATACCATTTTTTCACTTTTTTATAATTCAAAAAATTATATATTGTCACTTGATTTAAGTAATTTTCTCACCCATATGAATAGCTCTATTGTCCCATTTTGAGTGGCTTCCTATTAACTTGCTAAGTGAGATGACATCACATAACAAAAGTCTCATCAAGAAAAAACACCAATCCTTAGGCCTAAACAATTGTGTTAAAGAAAAATTAACATGTAAAAGTATTTAATCTTTATAAAATGTTATAAACTATAAACTTTGAAAAGGTTTGTAATTGTTTATAGCTTAAAAATATAAATAACAAGGAGACAAATAATCATAACTATAAACTGTTAAATACAAAATAAAAATATATAGTTTATATATTACACGTTTACTTGAGTCAACTATTTTTGGAAGGACGTGATAAGGAAATCAATTGGATATATGTGTACACATTTATGAGCACATAAGGGATATTGCCAGACAACATGTGAAGATCGTAATGCACAAGACAATAATAACGACGTTCAAATTTATCATCAGAAACTAAAAGGATACCCCTATAATAAGACGGTACTATCTATGTCATGAAAGAATATATTATCAATCGTAAAAAAGACAATTACGAGTACATATTTTACAAAAAATATTCTTAACCATTTTGTTGTGTTTTCACATTTTCTTTAATAAACAATCATTTGGTATACAAAAATTTTACACCTTTATAAAACAAATTTCCATTCTCCTTTACCTTTCTATTTTTTTAAAAACAAATTACCATTAACTTTCAATATATTTTTAACCAACACACTACATCTACCTAAAATATCCTTCAAATATTTTTCACCTTATCTATCTGAACTATTCTCTCATTTATCAACAAATTTAACATATTTTCATCTAATATATCTATAATACTTTTACTAATATTATTTCCAACATACAATTCTTAACTCTAAAAATAACTACAATACTTATACTCACCAATTATTTTTACATTAATAACCACACATCGCCGCCACTGCCACCAGTCCACCACTTATGCCGCCACCACCGCCGCATTACGCGGGTACCCTACTCGTCTCTTATAAATGTAAACATGTATTTTTAAAAGGGAAATGTTAAACATAGTCTTTGGGGTTATAATTAATTTGTTTGTACATACATGATATTATTGCAATATTATATTCATGTATATTTTCAATAAGTGGTTAAATGTGCAACATTTTTAAACATGTCATAACAAATTAAATATATACCCAGGGTTATGTTTATTCATTTCCTTTTCTAATAATATATAAAAAGTTAATTGTGGTTTGACATCTACATAAATTATTTCTTAAAATAATATAAACGTTTTAAAAAAATGATTTTCAAAACAAAAAAAGTATATAATATATATAATATGTACCTCGTCCATTATATATGTATGACGTGAATGCTCTACTAGAAATGGTAACTTCAAGGCTAGTGATGATCGGAGTATATTATACGAGTACTTTGAATGTTTACTTTGTTAGTCGTTTGGTCCACTTATCTCATTTTTTATGAATAAATGTTTCTAAAAGAATAACTTAATAGAAATCAAAAAATCATACAAATTTTTTTAATGAAATCTATATATTATCATTTTGTGGTTTAAAAAGGTTTTTAAACTAATTTTAAAAGGATTTATTATTTCCTTTTTCAAGTTAAAAATATGAAATCTTTCTAAAAGTACAGCTTACTAATTTTCTTAATCACAAGATAATGACATATAAAAAAAATCAAAAAGTAAGACTAAAACAAATAATCTAATAAATACAATTTATATGTATAACAACATTATACTCATTTTTCCTTATACTTTTAATCTTTATTTTTATCTCAATTGTGTGATTCACACTACTTGCATATAACTTTACACCTTCATCTGGACCAGTGTGTTTTTTTTTGGGCTCTTGCCGTAGCCCCTAGTTTTGAATTCTCTTGTAAATTATTTTTATAAGTTTAAACAATTTGCAACTAGACTCATAGGGTACCCTGACATCAATACAAAGTTTACAATGCTGAATAATATCACATCCTATCTAATTCAACAATTTTGTCGGATCAAATTATAAAATGACTACAAGGTGTATATTCAAATATAAATTTCCCACTTTTTTTTTTAAATAAAAAGAAGAAAAAAGACAAAGTAGAGAATTAAGTTCATACAACATATATATAAATAATATATTTCAAAGAAGTATATAGAATATTAGAATACTACACAAAGAGTTAAAACTTAAAAGATAGGCCCATCCCATCAGAAACTCCATGATCCATGCTTTACTCCATAACCCATTCGACACGCCCAACCTTATTATGTGTCACACACAGGTTGAAAGATATGGTCGCTTTCTTTATTTTTGTAGTTAACAAACATGATAAACATTCTTTTTTTAATCTATATATTTACTCAATAATATGCTAGAAATACACTCATGACTCATCAATATGTTTACCACAATAGAAGTAAACTAATTATGTTGTGATGCAAGTTATACTTATTGTGATATGACTTAAGTTTTACCGTTATGTAGCTTAAAAACTTATTACTATACTTTATAAAAGTTATCGCAGTTAACTTTCCTATCCATAATACTACACTTCTAGAAGTTGTTTAGGTCTTTCTATACAAACGTAACAAAACCATTACCTTTTGAACTTGTCTTTATTAAAACTAAAACAATATAGTTTGTATCATTTTGACTATTACATCCACATTGGATATGTGCTAGAAAAAGACTAATAGATGTGATAGTCGTCGTCCTACGCAAACATTTGTAACCGATAGATTTATATTCAAAAGTTACTATATCCATAACTTGATAATATTCGAAATGAAAATTCTTTACGTAAACTTTATATCTTCTTCATCTTTAATATTAACATATTAAATTAAATCTTCAAGATATCAGCGAATACACAAGCTAAAAACAACAATAATACTTAACCAAACAAGAATATTTAAGCCACTAGGGTGGTGGTTTTGGGTTTTGACCCCCCAATGTATAATCACAAGTTATAACCTTGACATAAACAAAGCGGTGGCCCTGAAAATTCTAACACTCCGACTAAGTTAACAAAGAAAATTATGCCCAACTTTAACCAAATTCAAATATATATAACTTTTTTTTTAATAAACGATAACTAGCATTATAACAAAAAATTTTATATGCATAAAGATCATAATTTTAGAATTACATATCATAGTCGTTACTTATTTACCCGATGATCCGTGAAGCTCTCCTATAATAAGCTATTCACAATTTATGTTCTCTAAGATTTCGTTCTCCATAGCTATCATGGCCAATCCACTAAGTCTTTTTTGAGACATTGTTAATCGTAAATAAGATTTCAATAACTTTTAACATATCTTTTAACATATTATACATATTATATATAGTATATATATATAAAAAATTTCAAAAATTTATGCTCCTCAAAATTTATGCCCCGGTCAGGAATCGAGTTTACACACCCTCTAGGCCACCCCTGCATAAACCCCCTAGTGACCGTGAAGATTCACCACTAAAATTTCGAGCTCGCAAAACGAGTCATCTTGGGATTAGTCTATTCGAAAAGAGGGTAAGATCATCCAAGCTCGTAAGAAGGGACAAAAATTTCCTTTGTTTCTCAATTTTTAATCTGTCACATGATGCCATCTATTATAAGACTAATTTTGTAAGCCTACAAACATATCTAAAATTTTGATACTGACACATGATAGGTGAAGGTTAAGAAAGCAAATGACTAGAATCCATATCTTATTCATTTGAACTTTAAACATTTTTACTTAACCCTAAAGTTATGTTTAACCTTTAAATTTTATCTTTTCTAGTAGAAGAATTTACAAGTATAGAGTTTTGATATGTGAGTTTAGGTATGATTGTATAAAGACTGGTAATTAAAGTAATACACTTGCCTAAAAACATGAGTTTGTGAACACTCATGCATGCCTCTTTAAAACCTATACTCATTTACAATCTCCGTGATGAGAACAGCTTTCTAGCCTAATCTTTTAACTTGATTTCCTAATCCAACTAAAATGAAATTCAGTAGTTTTATATTAAAATTAACTAATTTTTATGTGAATTAGTTAGGATGATACTATAAATCTTTGCAATGAGGCCAGGCTACTAGTGGAAGATAGGCTTGCTCTTTACAAAGTAACCAAAATAACTCCACTAGAACTATATTATATACACAACCATGGTTATACTAATGCTATATGCATTACAATACTACAAAATACACATGGAGTTAAACAATTACTCGCTTTTGTTTCAATACTTATTGTACAAATGAATCTATATTGTACAATGAATACATTTGGAATCGACCACCACCCGCAGCAATGCCTGTGGTGGTGGCAGCAGGGGAGAGAACCATCAACCTGTAATTTGATCATGCAATGCAACAATAACAGCGATACTACAAATATCGCATACAACTGGTACAAGACAAAAGGCATTTTTAATGAAAACAATTTGTACACCACACTCTTGTAGAATTCACTATCCAGGCCTCCCACTGGAAAGTTGTAAGATGGGACATACAACATCATGAACTACCATGGTCCTGGCTTGCCTTGAGTACCAACTCTTCTGTAGTGGTACCAATAATCTCGTTTGCACGCTTGAGACCAACACAGTAAAACCTTCCAATTGAATCCTACATGAATAAAAGCATCTTCTTATAATTACTTGTTTCATATATGATTGCACTAATTATAATATTACCATAGGAATAGTTCTTTAAATAACATTCATTCGGCAGGCCTTATGCATTAAAATACACTTTCATTTCCTTTGGACATGTTTGACCCACAGACCCATTAAAGATGGAACCTATTTCCAATCCAAGATGGGGTAAACTTGCAAGTTTGCAGTAACCAGAGGCAACAAATCTCATGTATAAAAGGAATAATATTAAGTAACACATTTGCATGAAAGAGAAGGAAAAAATAGATAAAGAAAAAAGATGCAATCTCACCCTAGCGACAATGCCCATCTTTTCTAACTTGTGGACCGCATCATCCACATCAAAGTTGCAGTCTGCACCAAACTCCTCTTTGATTAGTTCCTCGCATTGCAGATCAAGATCCTACAATAAATCATCAGAGTCACAATTAGGTATATCTTATAAAAGCATATGAGTTGGAGGTAGTACTTTCAACGCATCTGATTATACATGAGCCAATTTGGGTAAATGTTTTATCACTGACTGGGTTAATTAGAAAATAACTATTAAATAATGGGTGAAATGAACTGAGAGGGTCAAAGTCGACCAAAGTGTATATTAATTGTTATAACCTCCTACGAGTCATAACTTAATTCAAAGAGAAAAGATTAATATTGAAAACTTCTATAATCATACTTAAAATTATTTATAAAATATTAAAATTGTTCAAAATTTAGGAAAGAAATGTTTTGGGTTGGCCTGACCTGAACTAAACCCTTGTGACTCATACCGAAACTACAAGTTTTGATTCATTACCCAACCCCTATTTGCCACCTCTAATGTAAAGATAAAACAACTTGCGAACAAAGATTCATGTATGCCTAATATCAATACCTCTAACGTTGCTTTGCCTTGCTCCATCAATATAAAGAAAGATATAATCACCTCTTTTACCTGCAAATGGATTTACAATCGGTTGTGTTTTACTAGATACACTTTATATAGAAATTAATCATATGCAACATCTAATCACCAAAAATAACGAACCCCCAACCCTATTTGAATCATAAACCTCTGAAGATGAAAATGAAAACGAATAAGTTTGTAGAGCAATTACTTCTTGTTGAATCACATCATCACACAAATGAAGAAGAGTGCCTTTTCCACTATCCAGTTGTTTGTCATACATGGATTGTGTAATTAGGTTTTGATAAGCAGCCATATTTGCCTGAAAACTACAACATTGGAAACCATTAGCTTAGTATTCATGACATAACATTATTAACAATAGACTTTCAAAATGGACTTTCATTTGCAAGACAGATTATTGAATAACAATAAGCCACTTAATAAGAACAACGATACTCACGTGAAATATGTTTTAGCACAATAACCAACAACTGCAGAGAGAACGGCAAACATGACCCAAAAATCAGCTTGGGGTGTCTCAACAGACCCTACAACAGCAACCTGTAAAGGCGATTTATGTTGGTTACTGTATGCCTGAATCTAAATGAGTAAAAAATGCCATGGATTAAAAACAACTGACCAGCCCAAGTACAGCAGAAATGAGGAATTTCACCCAGTCCATTGGAGTTAAACTTGGATTTTTCTTCTCAGGCTGTCAATATCATAATCAAAATTAGAAAGTAAAACCCAACCTGGAGAGTTAATCCAACTGGTAAATTACATATCCAAGAAAAGATTCAAGCAGATGAAAAGCAGAGTTTACTACAGGTGGCAAATTGGGTGGGCAGGTAACAGGTTATTTTGGTACGATTAAAGTCAGGTAGGCTTGACACCCAAAACTCTTTGACCATATTTTCATAATAAGAATCTGTATTTAAATAGATTGCAGAAACAATATTAATATATCTTTTTTGCATAAAATGATTAGAAGTTTGTATGCATTAGAAATACAAGTGAGCCACTACCAACCCATTTAATCTGTCTGACCCATTTGATCTATTTACTTAACAACTGGTTTTGTTGGTTTGGCCCATTTGACCCCGTATATTGCCCAAATTCGACCCGTTCACAAGTAATTAATCTATAGTCTAAACTGCCAACTATAGATCAGTAAGTTAACAGACACAAATTAAAGGTACCCACTAGAACTAATTCCATATCAGCCATTGGGATATTTCTGAAATGCTTCACGTGGATTCCCCGTTCCTTCTTTCCCTTGGTGCTTGCCTGTCTGCATATCAATGATGACACATTGCGTTTTGAAATAAGATAATTATAATTGTGCATATACGAACGCTTATTATTAAATTTTGTACCCAAGTTAGAGATTGACAAATACGCCCAATAAAAAGGGAGTACCTGTACACAACAATTATCCTATCAAATGTAGGTTCTTGGATTGTGATCTTACTCGCCAATTTTCTTAAACTGGTAACACGAAAATGAAGAATGAGGTCAATGAGCAACCATTAGTAGCTACTCCAAACAATTGTCTACTACTCTACCATACCAGAGTTTATTCAAGCTCAATAAAAAATATAACAGAGGAGAGGTACAAAATATATAAAAAAAATAAAAATGTAACCGTAGTTTACTGGTTCTTATTGTCTGCTTTAGATGCATTGGGGTACATTAAAAGAATCAATAACTTAGACTTAGCTCACGACCTTATCTCCAAGTTCTCAATCCGGATTCTCTCAACATACAAATCATCCGGAAATTCTTCATTTGTAATATCATCATCTTTCTTTGGGTCTTTCTTAATCCGCACACTGGATTTTCTAGAAAAAAGCTTTCCTAGCCTGCAAGCATAACTTATTATAAAACAACGAACTCTCAAGATATAAAATAAGACATCCAGAATTTCAAGTAGGTAACTTAATTCGGGCATTTGATTTCATAAGCGAAAACTTGCCTTGTTATTCTCATAATCCATCCCCATAGCCGTGATATAATCATGTCCAACTTTTCCATAATAAATAGATCAGTAGTCCGATCAATTCCAATGCCTCTTCTGAATATTATATACTAGAAAGAGCAAAATACTTTATTAAATCACAATGATGTGCATAGTAGCATCAAGAAGGATGTACAAAATCTATACCTTATCAGCAAAGTCGGGCAGGTTGTCATGATGATGCTCTTCAAAGTACCGCTTCAAAAGATTCTTATCGATCTTCATTTAGAGGTGGGGAGCAAAAAGTAAAAACTTAAGTGGATATGACAATAGAGGTAACATCTGACATAATCATGAAAATCTTTTTAATTTGCATGACTTTAAGCAATGTATCACTAAAGTAAACCTTTGATTCATCCACCGTGATAGGAAGATTTAATAGATACTGTCCTGACTGTGCAACATCAATTTCCTCATCGGAAACAATCTTAAAATTACTCTTCTCCATTACCTGCAGCCACGAAATTATGCTTGATAATTCGACTAATTATAAGACCTAAAAGTTAACTGTTCCATTTTTGACATAACCACACTACCTGAAACATGTATGACAAGAAATTCTGTTCAAGAACATCAACTTCTTGTTCTGATAGGTTTTGCTGCTCCAATTTCCGAGCCCCAGTTACAGGATCGAAGAGTGAATAAAGTTGCTGCAAGTACAAGAAACACATGAATAAAAAAAACAACACTTTCACAAGGCATAAGCTCGGAAATTATGAACCACAAATGGTTTCATAGCATAAGTTGCTAAAAGTAGACAGTACCATGAGATCTTCGAACTGAAGAAGATACCATGCTCGAATGGTGTACTCAACCCTCTTGCAGAGCTTCAAGAACTCTGCTCGGTCAGAGCTGTGTTCTGCAATGACAAACCTTGTTTAAAACTTCAAATGCCATTGCAATAACAAACCTTGTTTAAAACTTCAAATGCCATTGTATATGAGTATATCACATCATAAAATGATAAAATTTACTTAATTCCGACAAGTTATTTTATAAGATCATGTGATTCAACAACTAGTCGCCAATTTAAGTGAACGGTATAGTTAACGTGGCATATACAATAAGCAGCCCTCTTACTAATCAAACAAATTGGGTAATGCCACATTTCCTAATCAAACAGACTGGTTTGGGCAGTCAAAACCTTTAAAGCGGTCTCTACGGGCGACAGGTTCCTCATTCACTAGCTAAAAACGCACCCGTGCGTGTTTAGTGGGTACCCGTAAAACAAACACCTAGGGTAACTATTTGAAACACAACAGTACTTAATAATTATTCAGACTTAGGGTTTCAATTCCCAAATTATCCCTCTACCAATCATTTACATTCCACATAAGTCATAAATAAACAAGTAGTATAATTATAACAGTAGTAAAAATTATGAAAAATTGCAGAAAGAAAATTATTACCAATAAGATTGGCCAGAGTCATAACGAGTCTGGGCTTTAAAACAGGAATGACAGCTTCACGCTCCAATCGAATAACTTCTTTTTTACTGCTGTTACTAGCGCTTCCCATTTTATTAGTTTTTGCGTAATTTTATTTTACCTTTTTTTGGTTTGTGTGTGAGTGAATAAAGAAAACTCGTGAAGAAAACCTAAGAAAGAAGAAAAGTATGAGGCAAGGGGAGAGTTATATGCAGTATTTTGGGTTTTTTTATTATTATTGGTACAGGGAATAGAAATAAATAACAAAGATGAGGGGGAATTGAGGAGGATGACGACAGGCAGATAACGTGCTTGCTTGATTCCCAATTTTGGTCAGACGGAGTCAAACTAACTGTCGGTCGGTCCGTCACATATTTATAACTCTGTCTTTCGTCTACATTTCTAATTTTTTTTATATAAATAAACTAAAATATCACTAATAAAAAATTATGTTGTTTTTTTTCATGTGTTTTATGATTATCATAGTTAATCTATATTTTATAATTGATTTTAGAAGTATAAGTACATATTTATCATTCCAAATACAAAACATATATTTTTATTGCATGTAAAAACAAGATATAAAAAGATAAAATGAATAATAACAATGAAAGTGTAATCGTTATAGTTATATTTTTATTTTTATTTTTTGAACATCTATAGTTATATTAGTATGGACATTGACATACAAGTATACAACGACTTGTGGCATAGAGGACTCATATCGGCATTACTAATTCGATTTTTTTTTTCACAGCATGTATTGATTTTATGTTTTTTTATTGTTTGTGGGATGTTTTTTATTCTTCATATAACAAAGTGATAACTTTTTACTTGGTGTGGCTTTATTAAAAAATTAGCAAACTAGCAACCAAGCTTTAAAAAATCATGATCTATTTTTATTTTATTTTACAACCAACTGCTATTTATATATGTCACCACGAGTTGTCTTATTGGGCATGTTTTTTTTCTAATTATTTTGTGTTAAATGTATTAAATGATTGAATATATATATAATATTTATCTATAATTTCATACTTCTATACTTCCATATACTAATATACTAATATATAAAAATTATACTTCATGTTGAAAAATTAACAATTTTGAGACATTTTACCCCAAATTAATTAACTTACACAATTATTCAATAATCTTTTAAAATATAGCAACTATTATTTTAAATCAAATATATATTTATCATATACCTAGACAACTTAACTCATCTGGCCCCACCAACGGTCGCCTTCGTCTCACCCCATCCGTCAATGTCACGACATCATGGTCATTGTTATCGTCGCCGCATTATGCAGGTGTCATGCTCGTAATGTATTAAATAAAATACTAATTGACGGTTATTTTTATTTATAAAAAAACATAAAATTTAGCTGAATGTATTAATGTTTTAGTTATTAAGTGTATTAAAATAAAATTGTATAATAATAAATAAAGAGAAAAACCCTGTATTGTGATTGATCAATTTTATTAGTAATATTATTACTTAATCAAGTTACAGCAAGATACATCTCGCACAGTCAAGAAGAACACTGAGACTGGATTTCTATGTTCACAGCGTGATCCCGATCTATAATAACTTTCTCAATCAAATAATCAACTTAAACAATTAAAAATGACCAGACATCTGAAACCCTCACCATTAACAACATCAACAAGAAGACCAACTTTTATTCATCTCATTTGTGCTGCCACTATATTCTCTCTTATTGTTTTCGCCACTCAATCTTATTTATTTACTCGTAACCTTTCTCCATCCTACTTATCACATTATTATTCATTCATTTTTTATTATTATTTTTTTTAATTATTTTTGTAATAATAATAACCTCTTATTTCAGGTCCTGTAACTAATCCCTTAAATACACAAGATGTTCGTATCTTATCCGATTTCCAATCCGATATTCAGCAATGCGTGGTTAGTGTTTTTGACTCGATCATTATACACTCACATTTGAGAATGATTATTAGTCAATGTGTGATATATATAGTTGTTTATCGATATAGTGTTAGTTAGAAATTAGGAATCCGGTGAGGTTTATTTAGAATGCGGATCGTTAATTGTATAGGCAAACAGAGGATTTGGACTAACTGCACATGTCATTGATCACTGCAAATTGGTCCTTAAGTTTCCTGAAGGGACTAATAGCACCTGGGTACGTTTATCTCGTTATGTATCTATCTATTGATATCAGGTGTTCTTACATTGACCATTGTGTTGGTATTGCTTGCAGTTAAATCCACAGTTCAAGACTTACGAGCCATTAGAATACACGTATGATATTTGTGAGGCAATTCTGCTGTGGGAACAGGTTAGTGATTAACTGATTATTGTTATCTGCTTGTATATGGTTATGCAACGAAATTTTTGATCTTTTTCTTTTTTTGGTATGAAATGCAGTACCGTAACATGACTACAGTTTTGACTAGAGAATATTTAGATGCACGGCCTGATGGCTGGATGGACTATGCAGCCAAAAGAATAGCACAACTGTATGCCTGTTTATTTCTTCTTTTTCCTTTTTATCGTTTTAGTTACCGAGGAAAGACATCTGGATTCAAGAAATTAATGTCATTTTTGCATTATTTACTTGTTCGAGTGGTTCAAATGAGTAGCATTAATTTTATTTTTTTTACTTTGACTGCTTTCATTATCATAGAGGTGCAAAGGATTGCAGCAATCGGTCACTTTGTGAGGAACACCTTAATCCAGTTTTGCCAGCCAAACCACCATTTCACCCTCGTCAGTTTCACAAATGTGCTGTTGTTGGAAACTCAGGTGATCTGCTAAAGACTGAATTTGGTGAAGAAATTGACAGTCATGATGCAGTTATAAGAGACAATGAGGCACCTGTCAATGAGGTAAGTTAGTTTTCGTTCTTTCTCAAAGGTGGCTTAGAGCCATTTAGGTTAGTTGGTTGAAGTTTTAACTATTTTATGTGGGCTAAGTTACTTTGCTGTATGTTTGGGTTTTTTTTGCAGAAATATGCGAAGTATGTTGGTTTAAAGAGGGATTTTCGACTTGGGGTTAGGGGAATTGCTCGTAACATGGTTACCATCCTCAATGGATCAGGTATACATTACTTACAAGACAACTATTATAATCAGTCATCATTTGTGTTTGAAAGTAATTCTAGATATATGCAGTTAGTCATTTATTAGTTATTTATATACACCCTAATGTTGGACATGTATTACGTCACATTCCTCTCCATCCCTCTCAAAGTAGAAAGATGTCTCAGGTTCTATAGAGATCTTAAATGAACAGAGGGAAATGTTGGAGAAAGGGGTTCAGACATTTATATGTCTTAAAGCTACTTATAAAATTCATTGTTCTTATTTCTTGCACATAACGAGGTGCTTGTTATCAAAAGTGTGACACACAGAGACTTCAACAAGATGATAGATGTAAGTAGTTTTTTGCAGATATATTAAAAAATGTTTGGCATCTACTAGACCCTACAGCAACCATGGTT
>JANDBE010000045.1:31733666-31744602 GCA_024320915.1 Erigeron philadelphicus | reverse complement strand
TGTGGGCCAAGTTACTATGCTGTATTTTCGGTTTCTTGCAGAAATATGCAAAGCATGTTGGTTTAAAGAGGGATTTTCGACTTGGAGTTAGGGGAACTGCTCGTAACATGGTCACCATCCTCAATGGATCAGGTATACACTATTTACAAGACAACTATCATAATCAGTCATCATTTGTCTTTGAAAGTAATTCTGGATATATGAAGTTGTTCATTTATTAGTTATTTATATACACCCTATTGTTGGACATGTGTTATGTCCTATCCCTCTCCAAGTAGAAAGATGTCTCAGGTTCTATAGAGAACGTAAATGAACAGAGGAAAAGCTGCTTACAAGATTCATTATTCTTATGTCTTGCAGATACCGAGGTGCTTGTTATCAAAAGTGTGACACACAGAGACTTCAACAAGATGATCGATGTAAGTAGTGTTATGCAAATATACTAAAAATGTTTGGAAGCTACTTGTTCCTATTATCCTTGCACATGTCTTGGTTACAAGAAGTAGGCTATTTACTGTATATTAGCTGAGCCCATTCTATTAGTGCCGACTTTTGGGAAAGATAGCAGAGGCTAGAAATACAAAAAATGTTCCTTGTCATTTTCCTAAACTGTCCCTATGCAATAATCAACTAGATCAAAGACATGCCTTTAAGTTATATCCCCCCTTGAAAAAAATCAATAGTTGTTAGAAATAATCAAGGTCCCAAACCTCTGCAAGGTGAAGAAATAATTTGGAACACGTTAAAAAAGGTGGAACCGTAATCTGCGACAGGATAGAATCAATGTTTTACGGAAAGAAATTTGATGACGAGATGCGTCACTTGTTGCATTTGAGATCTGTTATCTAAGACAAGCCATGATGTTAATAAAATTATATGATATGATCAGTGTAAAATGTTAATATAGGTAAAACCTAACGGATCCTTTTATCCGTTTCTTTCTCCAGACGATTCCAAATCCAGTCTATCTCTTCCAGGGTATTGTATTACGCAGAGGTGCCAAAGGAACTGGGATGAAATCAGTTGAGTTGGCGCTTTCTATGTGTGATATTGTTGACATATATGGTTTCACTGTTGATCCTGGGTACACTGAATGGTACGTTTGCTCACTTTCACACACTTACACACATGTATCTGAGAATACATAAAAATAATGGTTTGATATGAGCAAAAATTGGGTCGCACACTTAGTTATACATTACTCAATATGCACGTCTACATCATGTTAGAATTACCATTCACAACATCGACGAACCATCTGAAAAACAATATTAAGGAACAAAGAAATAAAATGCAAGCAGACAGGGGAACATTATGTCTTTCTCACTTTTTTATTTGCTTGTGAATCTTGATGTTTCTGTAGGACCAGATACTTCTCTGAACCACGAAAAGGTCACAATCCACTTCAAGGAAGAGCGTATTACCAACTCCTAGAATGCCTCGGTGTAAGTAAAGAATTATTTCTGTTGTATTCAAATCTTCTTCTTCCCATATATTGATAACTACAGTTTATTGTTTGAGTAAGGCCACCCTAATACCCAAAACTTGATATCTTATCAATGCAATACCAATTTAGGAGTCCACTTCAAACTTATATTATCTGGAAGCTTTAGAAGCGTTTAATAGGGTATTTACTTTGCAAGATATATTCGAATAAGGGTTTGATAAAATATAGTTAGCAACTTAGCATTTATATGTTGGTTTTCGTATGTGCGATGTGAAACTGCTTGTATGACCTTAGAATAATAAGCTGTAGACAAACATTCAGTTGAAATATAGAATATTATGATAAGATGTGTGTTTGTTGTTTGAACTTGTAACAGTCGGATGATCATGGAAAAAATTTAGTGCTTGCCGGATTCTGATTATCTATAAAATCTATGGGTAGATGACCAAAAGTGATTTATATGCGATAAAAGGATAGACTTTTGTGAAGTATTGGTCAAAGTTATAAAGTAATGTTACAAGAATGGTAGTTGTAGTTGACCCTTACTGCTTATCTAATGATTAGTTTGTGTCATTGCTGTCCGCATGAAACTGCTTATTGAAACCTGCAATAATCAGTTTCAAACACTAGAAAACTAAGAATTACAACTTTAAACTGCTATAAGATAGTTCTGAAATGCAAATCCAAGTATCATTTAATAATACATGCGATGAAGTATAGTGTTGCACTTGTTTGTTGGAGTAAAATTACATGCTTATTTTTTGTTTTGGCACATCTGACATCTCATATTTCAGGTAATTAGGATACACTCTCCTATGAGAGCAAAAAGGGCACAAGACTGGTCTGATGTACCAAGTCGTGAGAAGATAGGCAGCGCTCATGCAGCTGCCACGCGCCTAAAGAGAAGTCAAGAAGGAGCTTATGATAAAGTAGGACAATTTGGCAACTGTAAGGTATGGGGCAATGCAGGTCCCTATGGTAGTGGACCTGTATCGGGGTCTAAAGATATGAGTGACACAAGGAGGAATTCCAATTACAACAAATGGGAAGTTATGCCTTTTAAGAGCCTTAGGCGAGAAGCGCAAGAACACTATAACCAGATGGAAGGTGTGTCACTGTATAAATTGGATGGTAACAAATTAGACGATCTAGTGTGCGTTAAACATCCCTTAAATTCTGAAGCATAGCCAAATTGTAGTTTTTGTGTGCATTGTGGTGTTGTAATTTATTTGGGTACGTTGCCATCTGCTGATGGCCATAACTTCGAGGATGGATGATTCAGTTGGACATGGTTAGTACATCTCTTCCACTTGTGTGAATTCAAGATAAAAGGCGAATATCCATTGGAGTTACCTAAGAAGAAACAGAAACTGTGTACTCCTAGTCATCCATTATGGTCAAGAATTTTCAAGAACATGTTGTAAACAGAGCAAAGAAACCCGAAGAGAATTTCAAGATACTTGTTCCATACATATAGTGACCTTTTTACTTTTGACATGTATTGCTGAAAAATATAGGTATATGCCATATCATTGTTGTATTTTTTTTACATAGGCTGAGTTATTATCTGTGAATTATAGAAATGTTAGGGATATTGTCTAACTAGGATTGACTCATTTACTTGTGACTGGTTAATTTAGTTTGTGTTCCGTTTTTAACAAGTCAAGTGGGGAAACAAAAAAAGAAGGTTTAAAAGGGAAAATACTCGGATGGGTCAAACATGCACATGTAAGACCTCTCAAAACCCTGTCATGTGTTGATTATTTACATAACCTGTTCATCTTACTAGTTGTGTCAACAATGGTCTAGAATTGATCCTACACATTGTCTTCAAAAATTTCGCAGCCTTTTGCTAAATATTAAGGAGGAAATGTTTGATATGCCAAGTAAGAGTAACACAGTAACACTCCTACAGAAAGATCACATTAAAACTAAAATTCACACCAACAATGAAAAGCCTTGTTTTTGCATCATCCATTTACTCACAAAAGCTCAAATTTGTAACCTAATGCTAGAGACTCGATCTCTGAAATCTGAAGAACCTCAGGTAGCACTCAAGAAGTTAAAACAGAATCCCCTGAAGTACCTTCTGAATATGACAAAATTAGAACATTTAAATCTTGATGTGCAACAAACCTAAAGACTACACATTGACACATAAAATAAAAAAACCACAGCAATATGACATCTAGCCAGAAATTTAGACACACAAGTTTCGCATTCCAGCCTAGCCTTCAGACAACAAAATTTGGATGCTGATGCTCCATCACTGTCATTAAACTGTTGACAAAGTAACTCCACTGATGCAAACTTGAACCCACCAAATGAACAAGTTTGGTAAATGGAAGCACATCCTAGAATTTCCTACGGGCTGCGGCCACGGGTTCAAACATGATAAATTAAATGATTAATTTGCACAATTGCAGAATATGACCATGGTAAATGCTCTCAACTCAAGTCTCAAAGTTCAAAGCCTTTGTAAACCACAGTTATCATGCCCAGCTGACAGTCCTATTCTAGAATCTGTCTCTATGTTATTGAAGTTAAATGCCATCCCAAGTCCTGAGACTCTAATTTGTTACCTGATAGTTACAAGAACGCCAACTATCCCCAGGATAACTGATAATTTACCATTAAACTTTTTTACATATGGAGTTCGTATCATGTGTTTTATCGTACACCGATTCTGATGATATATCATCTATGTATGACCGCCGAGCATCGCAATCTAAACATTCAGCTAGTAACAACAATGCAGCATTGCAATCCCAACATACATACAGTAGGGAATGTAATAAATTCTCCAAAACAAAAAATTATCCATTTTGATTTCAATACCTCATAAATATCAAAACAAAAAACATTAAGAAGAATCAAAAGATCTTAAAACATAGCCAAACAAACAAATTCTCATTAGCAGACTATTTCTTAATCAAATTATCAGGAACAACTTTCAAAAGCTTCTTCTTACCCTTAGACTGGGCAATCTTCTTCAACGTTTTCGGGTTCGTAATCTTCTGCAATTTCATTCCACTCTTTAATATATTCTCCTCCTTCCTTTTCTCTCTCTCCTTTTTCTTCTCTCTTTTTTCCACTTTATTTTTCCGTATTTCTTCCTTCAATTCCGTCATTCTCTCCTTATACGCTTTTTTCACCTCCTTATTTTTCGCTCTTTCTTCAAACGTCGATTTCTTCAAACTAACTCTAACCGCCGACGATCGTTTCGTTCTCGGTTCCTTCCACTTCCGTCCTGATACTCTTCCGGCGATCACGCCGTCGTATGTCGGTTTTCCGAAGATCGGACGGTTAGGATCTTCTGCTGATGAAACGGCTTGTCGTTTTGCTGAAGATTGAGTGTCGATTTCTGGTTCGGTTTCGATTTCCATGGCCGCGTCGATTTCGAGCTGTTGTTCGGCGCGCTTGCGCTTGAAGGTCTTGCCGCCGAATCCTTCATCTAAGCGACGGAAATCGATTGTGCACGCCATTGATTTGATAGGAAGTATCGCCGCTTTTTTGTGTGTTTTTTCTAAACCCTAGAAATGGAAGGGTAATGAAAACAGGGGAGGGTTTTGTATTTATATGAATGAATGTTTGTATGTATGTATTATTTTGCTAAAATTTACATAGTTGGTCCTTCCACAATGTTGAAAGTAAAAATAGGCATTATTAGTACGAGTATTTATTTAATGCAGCGGTAGTGTTTTTAACAGTAGAATAGTTTTTCCTTGCAAAACATGCTTACCCAGATCTCAAGCACTTCCTTATCGAACTCAAGCGACGACTCATGGCATTGGACTCAAGATCCCTTTGGACAATTATCTACCAAGTCCATAAGGGAAGTTCTCACTTCAGCGCATCACGACCTTATAGATGGATTTTCCCATAGCTCCAATTAAGGTCAATATCTTTGGATGGCGACTGAAAATGAATCGATTAGCCACCCGGGATCAACTAGTCCATCGAAACATTCCAATCACCTCTACCTCATGTGCTCTATGTAACTAACATGATGAGACCACCGAACACCTCTTCCTTCACTGCCCCTTTGCTGATTATATATGGAGCGCTCTCATAGCATGGTGTCGTTTACCACCGGACAAGCCTTCCACAATCCGTGATCTTTTTGACAAACATAAAAGCTCCAGTCCAAATCCTAAAATCCGGGGATACATCAACTTAATCATTCAAGCATACACATGGATTATCTGGCAATCAAGGATTGACCGAATCTTTTCGAGCAAAGCCTCATCACTCCAATATGCAATCAAAAACCTCAAGCAAATAAGCTTCATGTGGCTTATTAATCGAACGGTGAGACCTGATGTCACTTGGTCTTAATGGAGCTCTTTCAGCAACATCGTTTAATTTTAAACTTATTCCGAGTAGTATTAACCTCCTGCTTTTTCTTGTCATGTAATGTAATGTAGTTTCCTTTTCATGTATTATAATTCTAGCATGTTGCTAGGTTTCAATATCAATAATATTAATTGTTCGAAAAAAAAAAAGATTTTCCTTCATTTAATACGAGTATGATCTAAAAGATGCATAATTATACTTAAGAAGAAGAAAAAACATATTTTGTGTACTGAAAAATATAAGTGTTAAAAATGAACTTGATTTATAAGAATTCGATTAAAGATAAATGGTAAATAAATATGCTATGCGCCTATGCTACTTGTAAACAAAAATAGAAACATGTATATTTAATTTGCTACATAATAACATCCAAACTCGTCTCTAGAAATGAAACTCAAGGTTCGATCCTCATCTAATGCAAAGGTTGAAGGTCATCTTCTACCATTTAGGTAAAAACCTCGAAGCAACCTCTATGTAGAGGTAAGGTTTGCCCACATCTTACCTCCATCATATACTGTCAAAGTATTGAGGCTCAAAACCCGCGAAAGGCGGTAGTGAACGGTTTCTTTTCTAATAACATTCAAACAGAAAGTTCAAAGTTCTATGATTCAATTTAACTTGCGCTCCACAGTCGAAGAATACTTTACTAAAGGAAGGAAGATGGGGAAAAAAACATCAAATTTACTTAAAAATTCACCGATCAAAAGATTATATAAGAAATCTATACAAGTATACTAGAAAAAAAGTTAAACTTTTTATTGCATGGTTCATTAAGAAATTCCACACATAGTTTTCATGGAGTGATATGCCGGACTAGTTTTTATAGGCTGAGACCATTAAACTCTATAACATAAAATATCACATATCTAAATTATTCCGAAAAGAAGAAACCTGACAAATTTTGATGATTAAACCAATCTATATTAGAGCCTATGCTTGGTGGTGTGAACCATTTTCAAAGACTAAGTCAGTCAGATCGCTTTCAAAGAAAGCTTCATGAAGAGCCTTCACACATTTTTCTGATTCATTGTCATTAACAATCAATGATATATTCACCTGCACCAATCAAAACGCATTAACACACAATCACATGCCTATCATAACAAGACACGGTATATTTGAGTATTTGACCCATTTACTAGTGAAATGGGGGTCGAGTTCGTTTGTTTTTTAATCTCTAGCCAGTCAAATGGATCAAACAGATAGAAGTCGGGTCGCTTTTAATATATTACATTAAACATTTACGAAAACAAAATAAAATTAGAGGACAAAAGACCTGCAAGTTGCATCCCACACCAAAGAATTATCCAACCAACCGTTCTATCCAACTAATTTGCACCTCTAGTCAAGACCTTACATATTCACATGCAGTCATTGAACATTATAAGATGGGTGGGATACCTTGGATGCTCCTTGAGATATCATCTGAACATTGACTCCATTTTTGCGAAGAACATAAAACACCTACATTATAGATCAAATAGGCCATATAAAAGAAAAATTACACACAAAAAAAGACGATGCAAGTTCTACCATGAAACTATGAAAGGTGGTCATGGACTCATTGGCATTAGTGTCAGCAGAAAAACGTTATTGATAAAGTAGGTTTGAGGCTCACTCTACCTTCTCCAATATTAATGATGACCTCTGAACATTCCCAATCAGTGAAATGATAGATCGGTGCTGTAGGAGATTCACTTTAGCAATCTTTTCAAGTTCTTCCACAACATTATCAAGTTCCTACATGTCAAAATACCAACACCATTAACTGCTACCACTTGGGACACATGCACATTTGTAATTTACTGATTTATGATTGGCACAGAAGTAAACATATTATATCTAGTGGCAAAATAGATGGGTCAGAAAACAGGTCAAAACAGGTAAACTTTTGGTTACTATATGTTTATTGACACAGTTATAGGTACAGGGGTTCAAATGTTGGAAATGCAACATCGTCCAAATTTATTGACGCAGACATAAGTACAGGGCTTCAAATTGCAACCTCTAACTACATCCAGAGTGTAATGGTCACATCTTTTCCCAAATAACAAAAAACCCACACCTTTATACCAAATATACCAATAAATGAGATACTAGTTTCTTGCACTAATTTAGTTGATACCAAAAGAAAAAAAAACAAATACTTCAGTAGCTATATGATACTGCTTCGTGGCTTTCAAAGGTAGTGCACGAACATTATCAATCTAAAGTTGACCACCAAATACTAGTAATACACAATATGAGTTTAAAAAAGTGGGAAGTAACTGTGACAGCTCATTTGGACCTTTATTTGTAAACTAATTACATGCATGGTGAAATTCAGAAAGGTATCATATACTTGCCTGCTGAATTAATTCCCTGCTCCAAAACTTGGAAGGATCCAGCGTCAAGGAAATGCTAACTTCACTAGTAGCTACAACATCCACCGATATACCCAAATCTTCAAAAGTGGCAAATACCTAAATCATGCAAAAAATTACTGTTAAAAATCACATCAGGCTGCTCAAAGAATGAAGGAAAGCAGCAATCTTTTTCCTGTTACCTTGGCCAGGAACCCAAACTGCCCAAGCATGCGAGTACTAACAATGTCCAACATGGTTACATTACGCTTCAAAACAATGCTAGTCAGTATTGCCTGAAATTTAAATTGGAAGACATTTAGACTTTCACTGCTGATGAGAGCTTTTGGAGGTGGCAGTTCGACCCGTTAACTTATGAACGGGCCAGTTTAAGCTATGCCTTATCACAAACAGAGAAAATGGGCCACACCAATAAATTAATTACCGCGGGAATGATTCAAATGGATAAAACAGGTTGAAAGTCGACCACGGTCTTTAATTAATAAATACAACCTCCTAACTTGTGCAACCATCATGAATGCACTAATCAACTATGAAAACTTTTATAGATAGAACAAGCATGGGTTTGTGGGTCAACGGAACTGACCCAGCTCATTTTGGAGTCTATTAAAGATGACCTGTTTCAGCCTAGAACTATGTCGACCCATTATCCAACCCATGCATCTTGCCACCACTATTTTAGATTATAGTGAGATCGTGCTACTGACCTTTGACATATCCCTTGATTTAGTGATTAGAGTACCTGGAGCTCTACGGTTGTAAGAATTTTTAACCCTAACAGGTATATCACCTTCTCTTGCAGGCCTCATAGACTGTGGGTGCAACACCTACATAAAAAGAGAAGAGTGAAAAACTAAAATGACATTTAAATATCCAAAATAGCATATTTCCTTAAACTTGTCATCTTATAACTGAAAAGTAATTGTGCATATGAAGATAATGACATCTGCTTGGTTATCAACTTATCATAACATAAAATGCAACATTTTTATGCCATACAGTGATACAGATAACATAAAAATGAAGTATATACCTGAGCACCAAAATATGCAAGTTCAGCAGCTTCATCAAATGTTAAATATGGCACAGGTTGTGCACCTGGATATATGTTAGGGTCACAAGTCAAAACACCGTCCACGTCTTTCCAAACCTGTTATAAGTTATAAAAAACAGGCAACAATGATATAAATTTTCATCTCAATGGAACATACAACTAATTACGCTTGCATTTGATTTCTCATATCTCAAACAACCTGAATTTCTCGTAAGCCCAATCCTTTACCAATGGTTGTGGCGGTCAAGTCGCTACCACCTCTGCCCAATGTAGTCACTGCACAAGTTCTCCAACCCTATAAATCAATATGTGGATTTAAGTAGTCACTTTTTACATGTGTGGAACCACAGAAGAAATTCTAAAGGTGCAAAGAAATAGAAGACCTTTCCAAGGAAGCCAGTAACAATAGGGATTGCAGGATCACTTATCCAATCACCATGAAGTCTGTTTGCCACAGCTGGATAAGTAGCTTCGAGTATATCCGCATTAGTAAAGTCATCTGTTGTTATAAAACCAATATCAAATGCATCATACTGCAAGAAGAAACAAAAACAAAAGCAAGATTTCAGCAGGGGGTAATGCTTAAAATAATAGTCATATTGAAGTTCATGTCCTACAATACTGTTTACTAGTATATATTAGGAAGGATGTTTGGCTATAGGCACGTCATTAAGTACATTGGTTTCTTAATGTAATGGATAACTACGTGAGAATCTTTCTTCCATTGACAGTTAGTCAAACATCACAAATCACGTAATACCTTCTCTCTATGATGTTAATACCAAGAATTCCCTTTGGAGCTGATCCCTATGTGACTTCTGGGGTCCATATAATTATCTAAGCATGGATATAAGTATTTCATGTTATAGTTGATGATTATTTAGAAAGTATTTGGTCACTTATATGCCAAGCAAACTTCATCATTTCTCAATCTTCAAGATTTTCAGTTCGTTTGTGCAAAACTAGTTCAATTCCAACATAATTTATCATGACTTATAATTAATAATGGCATTAAATTCAACGAATATTTGTCAAAACTTCTTGAAATCAGGAGAAATGAACTTTGAAAATCATCACATATGGAGAAGATTTCCTGAATGCATATGCTCCTAATTCTCAAGGGTACAATGATAACCATGATACCTGATACCTAAATCAAAAAGAAGAAAAAAGAAGAGAATGCTATATTGCTATCTACTTATAGTCCATAGACTCGCTTATGGTGTGGAAAGTAACCTTAAGGCGGGTTCAAGCATGTAGCTGGTCAATGGTTTGTCAACGGAAGCTTTGATAGTTTCATGGAAAGTAAAGTTTCTGCAGACCATTTAGTTTTACACTAAAGCAAGGGGAATATTTCACACTAATAATAGTTGATGATGTACAAAAGTCAGATCAGGGCTTCATAAATGAATGCATTAAGTTTCTAAATATTTAAACTTAAGAGCACGGGGCATTCATTTTATCTAACCTAATAGCGATATTTATGAATAATGTTCATTGAACATACTCTGTTTACTTTTTTAGAGAAAATAATAACATATATGTACTTTGCCTATGACACCTCCGCCGTCAACTTTGCTCTCCTTTTTTTTTGGGATTGAGATCCTCTAAAGTTGCTTTCGACTTTATTGGTAAAGTTAGAAGCATCTTGACTTTTAGATTGAAATCAAAGGTCAAGATTCAAAATTCATCTTTGAATCTTGACCCTTGATTTTA
>JANDBE010000045.1:31700689-31711507 GCA_024320915.1 Erigeron philadelphicus | reverse complement strand
GGAAGATCGATAAGATTTAAATTGCTCTGGAACAACTTGCTTGTACGGTTACCACCTTGAACCATATGACCATATGGGTGAAACCAATGAATGATTTCTGTTGTTAAATTGCTCTAGAACATGCGAAAAATGTTGTATTTTTTTTTAATAAGGCTGTAATGTTTTTAAATTATGAATAAATTTTTATATAATATTTGTGTTTTCATTATGAATTATATTTGTGGTTTTATTTATTAAAAATATGAAAATAAATATGTTGGAGTGTATTGGAATGTATTAAATATATTGAATACTGGGTGTGAATTGACAAAAATATATTAGAAAGATGTTTTACTGATGTGATCATAATGTGACATTGTATTGGATAGTATTTAACTAACCATTGGGTGCTCTAATAGACTCTAACAAAAGAAGACAATAATGTAGTAATCAACTTTTATAAATAGTACGAGTAATAGTTTTGCTTTAGCGTTTCAAAGAAAAGATAGTATACATAACAAGGGTGAAAATAAGAGTTCAAATGAACTTGGTGGTATCTAAATAGTACATTGCAAACTGCAATTAAAAAAGCACATTGTGGCGACGTCTTTCCTATTAGTCTATCCGATTAGTCAACTGCTGTATAAATTCACCCCTGCATACACATGATCATAATCTGTGTATAAGTATATAGTCTACTGCTGTAATTAACCAAAAAGACTTCATTAACTAGAAAAGAAAACTGTAAGTCATGAACTAATTCTTTCACTTATATTTCTTTAACTGGTTTTTATTTTGTAATGCTTTTGTAGTATATAATTGCCTTGCATAAAAACAATAATCTGTTATTCAATCAGTTAATCATTGATCATCATTTTTACATGTATTTATTTATTATACGATCATGATTTTGATCAAATCTAAATTTTATTACAATTGTTTATTTATATGGAGCATCCATCAATTAATATATCATTAGAAATCGTATTTATAAGCTAAAGGGTATACGTGTTGATGCCTGTTTTAGTTGTATTACTATTAGAAGATTTGAGTTTTTACATATACGAATGTACCCTACTACAAAAAGTGGCTTTTTACACGGTTAGAAAAGGCCTTTTTACACGGTTTTGGTTCCGTGTAAAAGAGTTATGTAACTGATGCTTAGGCCTTTTTACACGGTCTTTTAACCGTGTCTAAAAAGTTGGCCTTTTTACAAGGTTTTGTTAATGACCGTGTAAAAACACACTTTTGAAATTAAAAAAAAATTGCACTGTCATAATCCAGTTCCATTAGATATAAAAATCATATTCATTAAAACAAATCAATACAAAAAAATACGTATGTGTTTAACACCCAAGAATAGATGTTCAATCTATACAATTATCAAACAAACTTTTGTCAAGAATGTAGAAGCAACAACACATGATACATCACTTCAACTGTAATCAGCTCCATTATACCTCCACAAATAGTAGTGTTCTTGAAGGTCAAGCTCTTTGCAATGATAATCTTTTAGCCAAGTCGTAATTCCCGTCTTTTGGTTTTCTGCATTATTTTGACCAAATTTTGAAAACACTTTTGGTAAGCACTGGAAATTTCCACTAGATTCACAAACACTTATGATAATACTAACCTTCATCCTTGTCAATAACATGTGATGGGAAAATAAACTTACTTCACTCCAACTCTTTCCTTGTGCTTAACCGGTGCTACAATATAAAACGAGATTTCTTTAATCATCGTCATCCTCAATAACAACACCAACAGCACATTACTACTATTACTACTAATTAATAATAATGATAAGAATAAACACAAGGAACAAAAAAAAATACCTTTATGCTCCACTTTCCATCCGTAATAAACTTGGATCTTTATATATACTTTTACTATGACAATTAAATTACATGACTTCCTTTGCCTTTTGTGATCTTGTAGCAGTTAACAAAAAATAAAAATTAATTATCCAACAAGACACAACTTGGATCTGAAATATAAAAAACAATAGATCTATAAATTACAATAGATCTATAAATATGAACACAAACTAAAATTAACTTAATAATCTAACAATATAATAAAAAAAAAAGACATATAACCGATGGCCGACGACGGCTTCTAGTGGAGGTAGTCGAAGAAGATGGCTTCACCACCGTGGTTGTGTATATCCATTGACTGTTTGTATCTCGAAAAGTAAAGATAGAAAGTGAAAAGAGATGAGGATGAAAGAAAACTCAAAAGATAAAGATTTTATTTGCAAAATTATTTTGTTGCTCATGTAAAAGTAGAACAGGAAAGAGGTAGATGAAATAGGATAAGGAGGATGGATGAGCATATAGATGAGGATAGTGGATAAATAGATATAAAGAATCCAATGTACTCAATTATTTACTCAGCCTTTTTATGGGTTTTTTACACGTTTGTCATTCATAGCCGTGTCAAAATCTCTGATCCCACCTTTTTGACACGGTGGAAAATTAGACTGTGTCAATATTTCCGTTTTTTAACCTTTTTATACAGTTTTTTGTTAACCGTGTAAAATAAAGGTAGACTAATTCCTCTTTTTGTAGTAGTGCTTTTATTTTATAATATCCGCTTCTATATGCCAATGAAAATATTAAGGAAGCTCGAGTCGGTGACCGATGGAATGAACACAGTTGTTCTTGGAGCTGGTACAAGCCTATTTGTGGAGGTATAAAAGAGAGTCAATTACAAGAGTTTTGTTCTATTATTGCTTAGGTAAAGATTGTGGATACGAGTGATAGTTGGGAGTCATGTGGTAACATGACTGAATTTTTTGTTAATAAGATACGCAAACATCTTGATGATAGCTACCTCTCGTCTCATTATATTTCTAAAAAGTGGAATAAAGTTATTCTTTGCAAGGTTAATATTCATGCATGGAGAGTTTTAAAAGATCGCCTCCCTACTCGATGTAACCATTGGTTTCGTGATTTGAATTTAGTCCCCATTACCTGCCCATCTTGTGGTAACGGGCTGGAAACTTATTATCATACTCTTATGGACTATAGAATTGCTCGAAAACTTGGGAGGGATATAAACAGATGGCTAGACGTTGATATCCCTACGAACTTAAACTCATTGGATATCCTTGGGTTTGTGGACACTAAGTTTGTTGATCCCCATGCAATCGAATTGATTAGATCCATCATTTTTGTTGTATGGTGGTGATTGTGGCGTTTCTGAAATGACATGGTTTTTTAAACCATCAAGAAACGAGACATTGTTCTCGTAGATTATGTTGTTAAATATTTCTTTTTGTGGTATAATAACAGATATAAGAAAAGAAAAATCACTTGGGAATACTGGATCAAAAAGCCGATTCTACTTTGCAAGGATCGAGCTACAAGAGTTGAGTGATGTCTTTTGCCCCTGCCATGCCTAGTATTGGTATGCTTTGATCCCACTTGCACAAAGTATCAAACAAATTAGAAAGTATTGGACTTTTGGTTCTGGTAAAGAAGATATGCATTGGGAGTCGGATATTAGGCTGCTACTTTTGGATCGGTTGCAATGGGCCTTATTGGATCGGTTGCAAAGTCAATTGCAAATATTATTATTTGTGTAGTGTTGGTACGTATTCTTGCTACAAAATGGATTACTATCCATTTCGTTTAATTTTCTTACCCATTTGGCCGTTTCGTTCTCCGAGGCATGTTTGAGATAACATCAAAAACACTACGATTTGAAATCGGTGACACGGCTTTCATCAATGGAGATTTTCCTCTTATCTCGGTTTCATTGTAATGGGCAAAAAAAATTTCACCTCTTTTGCACTCTTAGCAGTCGATGTCTTGGATAGTATCTATAATAAGTAATATTGTAAAATTCTAGAATATAGTGGCATAAGATATTTAAATGAGTACATATTATTATAATGTAAATGAAAATTATGTTCCACTCGTCTCATATATACTCTTAGTAAAAATTGTGTACTAACATAACAAATACCTTTACCATAATAAAATTAATAAGTAATACAAAATCTATAAAATGCAAGCAAACATAATGCGACCATCTCCCACAACAATAAATTAGTCAATTCCATACACTTTATTTGAAGACATTACCAAGTGCAGAAATACTATTTGTATATTTTTTTTTCGCACTTTTTTTCATACTTTTAAATGTGAACATTGTAACATTTTTCGCACTTTTTTAATATATACTATTTATACACATTTTCAAGTGCAAATAACTTAACAAAATTTTACGCGTTTATAGGAAGTGCGTAGAGGAAATGCATACAAACAAAAAATTTGTTATAGTGTTCGTTACTAACTAAAAAAAACCGAATAGTTTGTCGCTATAATAAACCAACATTACAATATGTTTTTTTTTATATACTTAATACATAACTAGTAAGTTTTGTGTCGTACTTACGTTGCAGGTCTTAATTATGGTGTTGAAATAATTGTGTTATTCTAATGTATGTGTATTGAACTTTCGATCACCGAATTAACAATCGTTTTGTCAGGAATAGGTTTGTTTAAATGTGAAAAACCAAAAACTATTCCGTAGTCTTAAACCCAAACAAAATGCGATGAGATAAAATCCAAATAGTGGTACAAAAAGAAAAGTTTTCATATTTGAAACCCAAAAGAAAGAAAATATGTAAGAACCAAACGAGGGAATGTTTACATTCCAATGGAATGATATTCCTTTATCATTGAACAACCAAACGCACTAAGGTATGGAATTCAATTCCAATTCCATCGATTTCATCAAAATCTGCGAACCAAATGCGACCTAAGAGATAACTCATAGTAGAAAACCCAAACAAGATGTGATTTGGTATAGTGATATGGGGTGTGAATTGGACGAATGGTAACTTGTCTCGCAGGCGAGTTACTATTCACAACGGAGATCATTTCTTCACGAGTGATATCTACACACTTGCATAGAACTCACCTGTGAAAAAATGATTGTTAGTGCGTAGAAGTCACCTGCAAAAAATTGATCTATATATTTAAAAGTACGTAGGAATATAACATTGTACACACTTATTAGTGTTTAAACATTTTTCTTCACACTTTTAAACGTGAAACTTTCGGAACGTTTTTAATGTATACTATATGTACACATTACCAAGTGTACAAATACTATATGTACACTCTTTATTCGCACTTTTTCTTCACACTTTCAAATGTGAACATCGTAACATTTTTCACACTTTTTTAATGTATACTATTTATACACATTTTGTAAGAACCCAACCTACTTTTAAACAAATTTGACAAGATTTTTTTTTATATGGGACTCCCACTGCGGCGCAGTGGGGTTATTTTCTTCCCACTGCGGCGCAGTGGGAAGTCACTGTCCCGGATCAACAAAAATCCTCACTGCGACGAAGTGAGGCAGGAACTACCCCACTGCAGCGCAGTGGGGACTCACTGTCCATAATGGTTTTGGCCAATATCAGTTTTTCCTGCATTTGACTCCATAATTTAAACATTAAAACATCATTCTAACTTTAAACCATATATGATAACTAAAGTTACATTTATACATCATTGTTTCCAAAATTGTAATAGAAATAAGGGTGAATTACCCATAGCTACATCAAAATGGGTCAATTACGTACCCATACCATTGAGGTACCAAATTTACATATTCAAACATTATACAAGAACCAAACTTGCCATCCCTAGAAGTTTTTCAGAATTTCATCATGACATAAAATCAACTCAAAAGATATTGTATCAAGAGCCAAGTGGTCAAAAGGGATTATCTACACCCAAGTTACCTAAATGCCAATCTTCCAAAACCTTCAAAATCTTCCTCTTCTAGCTTCACTCAACTGAATTCTTAATCTTGGTACTACTACCTGATCCTAAAAAAAAAACAATAAACACTAAAAACATAAGCATTAAAGCTTAGTGAATACATATCCAATAATTAGTTATACCATATTAAGTGCTTATAACCAATTGAGCCATTCACTTAACAATCAAAACAATAACTACAAAATATCATGATCATGCTTATTCTACTTGGCCAAGGATGTATGCTAGTTGGTATCTCATCATCTACTAGTCTTACACAAAATCAATATATGCTAAAGGTATCTCATCATCTACTAGTTTTATTCATAATACATGCTAGCAGGTATATCATCATCCACTAGTCTTGCACCAAATCAACACATGCTAGTAGGTATATCATCATCTATTAGTCTTACTCAACTCAACATACAATTGGGACATCGAAACTCATTCATCTATGTCTTACAAATCACAACTATCAACATAAACATATGTACTCACCTTGATTATGGCTATTTGACACTAGATAGTTATTAGGCTCAACACAATGGTCTTCACCACCTATACAAAATTTCAACAAATAGGTATCTATAAGTTCAATGAACATGTCCTTTCACAATCATCTAGCCAATTTCAATATAACTATAACATCATGGTGTTTGGCTATTCAAGACCTTTCCAAAAATCAAATTCTCATAGTAAAGCTCCATATTATATCTACTAATCAAACACCATAAACATGAGATTCCTACTATGGGGGTTGCTCATCAACAACATACTTCCTCAATCAATTTATCAATTTCTCAATCAAAACTATTAGGGTTTTACTTGAAAACCTCAAACAATAAAAACCCTTAAATTATAATATTAAGAACCCTAATTTAATAAATAAAATTGAAGCTAGGAAAAAGAATTTAATACCTCAAAGATTCAATAATTCAAGCTTAAATCAACAATTCTATTCTTTCCCCTTTTCCTCTCAATTTTCGGCCACCACTTCCAAGAACACATACCCTAATTTTAGATTTTAGCTTCTTGATGATTATGGATGGTTATTCACTTGAATAATTCTTTGATTACTTTGATTAATTGGAAGGATTGATTTAATTTGTTTAAGAAGGATAAAGAAGATTAGAAATTGAAAAGGATTAGGGAGGTAAAGAAAGGATTAAGAGTTATCAAGATAAAAATGGTTGGCTATCCCCCCCTTGATGCCACGTTTTTAACAAATAAAATAAGTGTATTATACCCGCTAGCCACTAAAGTTCCAACTAAATTAATCCCTTATCTCAAAACAAAATACTAGGAATTTAATTAAATGTTAAAACTATAAAAAAGTAAATTTTCTAATACCTTAAAAATATTGGGGTGTTACACATTTTCAAATACGAAAACTTATCAACATCTTACGCATCTATAAAAAGTGCATAGAGGAAATGCTACAAACAAAAAATTTGTTGTAGTGTTCCTTACTAACTACCAAAAGAAACGAATAGTTTGTTGCTATAATAGACCAACATTACAATATGTTTTTTTTTATACTTGATACATAACTAGTAAGTTTTGTGCCCTGGATTGTGGGTCTTAATTATCGTGTCAAAATGATTGTGTTATTTTAGTGTATCTTTGTTGAACTTTCGATCACCTATTTAACAATCGTTTTGTCATGAATAATGATTGTTTAAATGTTAAAAACCAAAAGGTATTTTGTAGTCTTAAATCGTAACAAAATCCAATGAGATAAAATCTGAATAGTGGTACAAGAAAAGAATAAAAGTTTTTAATATAAGTATTTAAAACCCAACAGAAAATAAATATGCAAGAAACTAAGAGTTAACTCACAGTAGAAAACCCGAATGGCATGCGATTTGGTATAGTGATATGGCGTCTGAAATGGAAGAATGGTAACTCGTCACATAGGCGAGTTACTAATCACAACCATTTTTTTAATATATTATATAATTGTTTAAGATACTTATACATGGATATGATACAAACATATATACATATTTTGTCTTCATAATGACTTTGCATAAACAGTCATAAGATAAACAATTTGACATTATACATGATGAATAACATATAACAATAAGTAAATAACTATAAAGTTTACATTTATATTGACTTTTTGAATTTTGATACATGTTTTACTCCCTCCGTCCCACGAAAAGTGTCTAGATTTGAATTTTCAAAGTATTTCTTTTGTAACTTTGACCAAAAAATTTTTTTGTTTGTATTTTATAATAATTGATGAAAGTTATGTGAATTGATCGAGGTTTAGATGTGTTTTCATTAGATGTAACTTTCATCAAGTATTATATAATCCAACAGAAAATATTTAAGGTCAAACATACAAAAAATAGACTTTGAAAATTCAAAACCGAATACTTTTAGTGGGTAGTAAGATATAGTATTAAGTTAATAATTAGATGGGTGAGATACAATTTTATTTCATCGTGTCTTTCAAAACATACACTTTCTATCTCTGTCGTTTTGAGTTTTTTTTTTCTGAGTTTTATAAATGTTTTACCAAATGCCATTAGTTGTCTCTGTTAACCCTTCATGTGCTAATTTTATAGAAATAAATAAAGAATTTTGTAAGACAAGATAACATGTAATATTAGGAAAATAATAGTGATGTCTAGCAAAAATAAAACAAAATAAATAGGCTTCTTTTCAAGCTAGAATTGTAAAGTATAAATTAAAATTGAAAAATTAACTAAAATTCATAAAAAAATATTAAAAACAATAGACTTCTTTTCAAGCTATCAGCTAGGATTCACTCACTCAAACATCATTGCAAAATGTATGTACATGCATTTGTAAAATTATATAAATAGGGATGTAATAAAAAACGAGAAAAGTTTTGGACTAGAAGTCTTACATCTGTTCTTGGAGCATTAGGGGTCTATTATTTCTCATTGTTTCGAATGCCGAAAGCAGTTTCTATGAAGCTTGAATTGATCAGATCTCAGCTTTTTTGGGGGGCTCAAACGCAAAAAGAAAAATGCCATGGGTTAACTGGAAGATGGTGCTTGCGGGAAAGGAAGTTGGTGGTTTAGGCTTTGGTAGTCTCAACGCCCTTAATCTTGCTATGATCTACAAATGGAGATGGCGGGCTGTTAATAATCCAGATGCTATTTGGGTAAAGATTATCAAAGCTATTCACGGTTCAGATTCTTTTTTCACTTTTAAAGCTAAGGGTTCCGGCAATTGGGATAGAATTTGCTCGGCATTTTTAGAAATCCACTTCATAACAAATCTTCCTTCTGATGTCATTATGAAAAAAGTTGGAAATGGAAACACAACTAAATTTTGGAATGACTATTGGGTAGAGGGTGGTACTCTAGCAATGCGACTCAATCGGGTTGTTTGCTTTGGCAGGGTCCAAAAATTGTGTTATTAGAGACCGATTTGACGGCAAGAATTGGAGATGGGATTGGCGTTGTGATGTAAGTGAGGGTGTGGAACAAGAACAACTTACATCCATTGTCCAAATGCTTGCTTCTTTGAGTCTCACAGATCAACAAGACTCTTGGGTGTGGAGATACCGCAGCAAAAACTCCTTTGTTGTTCGTAACCTCCGGATTGTGATCGACAGTTACACTCTTCCTACTGCCTCTTACACTACTCAATGGAATCGTTTATGCCCAAAAAGGTAAACATCTTCACATGGAGGTTACTTCGAGATGGTCTACCGACTCGTTTTAATCTCACGTCGCGGGGTATTTAATTTCAAAGAATTACATGTTGCATCTGCACTTCGAATATTGAGACCTGTGAACACTTATTCTCGGCTTGCAATGTTGTTGTACAAAAGAGATCATTTTTAGCAAGATGGACACAACTTGATTTCCCTTTATGCGCTCCAAATGAACTACTTCATTGGTTGGATAATCCAACTTATAATACTAATTATAAGAGGATTTTGGAAAATGTATTCTTCGCATGGTGGTGGTCACTGTGGAAACATGGAAACAAGGGCTATTTAATTGGAAAATACTTCAACTTGTCACGAATAACTTTTTTAAGACCAAACTTTTAAAATGTCTATTTAAAGGATTTAAACCGGTAAAAACTTCTATTTGGGGTTCGCGATAAAGTAGTCGGTTATCTTTTATTTTTAATTTCATTTTCTATTTTTATTATTGCTTATGTGGAGATTCCATTTCATTAAATCATATATATCTATATATTTATTTTATCTTTTTGATAATTACGAGTGGAAAAAAGAACTGGTGCTTAAAGAAAACCAAACACCCCATTTCCCACTACTTAAAATAACTTCTAAGGCCCCTCTATTCAAAAATTCCCAAAGGTTTCACTCCATTGTTTATGTGATCTATCGTGTATACGAGTAAAGTTCACGGCATCGCCGATGACCTACAAAAATAAGCTTTAAAAGTCCAACCATCACCACCACCATGGATCGACAGTCCATCCACCATCTCGACCACCGTGACTTCTAATCAAACTCAAATTATGGTTTTCAAAACCCTCATTTCCAAACAATACAATATCTAGCCACCTGACCTTGATTTTAATGTAGGAAATCAAGTGGGGCCGCCGCCGCCAGAGTGGTTGAGTTGGCAGTCACGGTGGTCGGACGTAATTGTCGAAGATTATCACGGGGGTGGATGAGGCTGCTGCTGTTGGAGTGGTTGAGACTGACAGCCACGGTGGTCGGATGTATTTGTCGGAGATTTTTACGGTGGTGAGAGAGATGATTACGGGTGTGGATGTGCTAAATACATACTTTTCCCAAATCCAATGGTTTTTATGTATTTCATTATTACTAATATATTAGATATATATAAGTTTTTATGATGATAGATTGAGATTCATTCAAGTATATGTATGTATAATTACATGAAGATTATTGATAGTAGGTGAAATCTATGGATGTGTTTTTTTATTATTATGATGATGGGATATGGGTTTGCTAAACATTTGCATCAGGGTTTCTAAGAATTTTCGTTTATTATTATTATTATTATTATTATTATTATTATTATTATTATTATTATTATTATTATTATTATTATTATTATTA
>JANDBE010000045.1:31588670-31600130 GCA_024320915.1 Erigeron philadelphicus | reverse complement strand
CGTTTATTTGTTTTTATGGTAATGTTTGTTTAGGACTTAATAAACTCAGTCATGACTTAATCAAAGATACTTAATCCATAAATTCATTAAAAGTGTTTGTTTTTTTGACTTAATAAACAAAAATCAACTGTATTGACTTAATCCATACATGCATTATTAATTTATTCAATCAGTTATCTATTCAGTCACTTAATAGTTAAAAAAAGAAACACATAATATGTCCTCATTCCTCGGTAAATAAATTTAGTATGATCAATCACAAAACATCATACATATTTTTCTAGTCAAAATACAGTATGTTCCGTCGATAAAGTTACCACCAATTTCGTTATAATCATAATTATACAAAGCATTTTTGGTTTTAGACTTTAACAGTCATCACGATCATTAAAAACTTAAAAGTATTTTAAAGTAAATATAGTATAAGAAAGTTTATAGAAACAAGCAAACACTTTAGATATTTTTTTAATAACATCAGAAATAATAATTTTTTGACTTTTGAAACACGCAAATTAAATTTTTATCAGTGTTTTTAAACCTTTTTCCGAACTACCTCTATTGTGTTTCATATTTTGACCATTTTTTGCAATGGCTTCAAAAACAACAAACATTTTAAACAAAAAATAATAAACAAACAATATACTTTTTAAACTTGATTTTCTTTTCCTTTTCCAGTTAGCCCATACCTTTAACATACTGTACACACTTATTTATAAAAAATTATATATATATTTTTTTTACCAAAAGTGGAGCTCCATATTCAAACTCATCTGACCATCACAATAATAAAAAGCACTCACAAAAATAAAATAAATAAATATAAAATATAAAAAAAAAGGGGTTTTAAATTCCACAGTGCGCCTCGAGATCGGGTCTAGGGTTCCTCATCAATTCAAGCTCACACATATACATATATATGTATTATACACCTGTAAGTTTTTTCAATCATTTTATGTTAATTAATAATTCTTAAAAGTATTATCAATTGCTTTAGTTTTAATCTGAATTGTTTTAATTTATTTTGTGCAGGTATTTGAGACATTTTAATCAGTAATTTTATTTTATTTTTGTAAAAAGGGGTGAATTTTAGGAGAGAACTAAAAAATCTATATCTATATATATCTATATCTATAATATAATATATATAGGTTTGTTGGTTAGAAATGCCAGAGGAAGATCTATTAGAGCTTAAGTTTAGATTAATAGATGGATCGGATATCGGTCCGTTTCGATATTCACCGGCTTCAACCGTTGCCATGCTTAAGGAGAGAATTGTTGCTGAATGGCCTAAAGGTTTGCCACACTTTGTTATATCTCTTTCTCTCTGTGTGTATTAGTGTATGTTTATATATGATTTTCTTTTTTTCTGTTGATTATAAGTTGACATGTCGATTTTAGGCTGCATGCGTTAGTAATTGTTTTACGAATTACGATTTTTTGGGTTGTGGACTTGTGGTCCAGGTAGCTACTATAAACCATTAGTTTAGAAATTATGTTTTAAATGAAATTCTATCAAGTTATATGCAATTTTCTTGAGGAAGCCGTGGGTGAGGTGAGGGGGTCGGTTTTCCTCGGTGTCACCTCATTACCCCATCTTGATTCCATGGGTATACTGCATGCTCTAAGAGTCAATGTTAAGACAATGTGTGCTAAATAAGGTAATGTTTAGAGAACATATCGGCGTTTATCATTTTAGTAATAGGGCGGGAGAATGGTTAGAAGACATGTTAAGAGAATATAACGTTGTTTATGAAGCAATTTGCTATGTCGAGGAGAAATGCGTAGCAAGTTTCTTGTCACGCAATGATGTGCTCTCTGTTATCCTAGAGAAGCTTATACGTATTTGGTATTTGATCTGTTGTAAAGATAGTTCCTTAATTAGTGTGACCCAAAAGGTATGATATGGGTTCTTAAGACTGTTTTGTTATATTCAAGAAGCTAACAAGTTGGAGAGACGTTTTAACGACTTACAAAGAATTTATAATCTGGACTTTGGAGTTATCGAGAATTCTGGTTATATCGCCAAATGCTTGAGTGGTGTCTTTGCGTGTTAGGGTAATACACATGACCTAGTTCTGATGGGTAGCAAATCTATTGGAGTAGAGGTTATAAGTCTCACTGAGTTCAAAAAACATGTATAGTGATTGCATAACTTGGCTAGTATAGTTGATGCATGATTTGTGGGTATGTATAATATTTATTTTTCTTGACAAATGATCTTCTTTGCCTATATAAGAAGGGTAATTTGCATAACAGACTACTCTTGTTCAAATCTTTTTTTATGCATTATACCTTAGAGTTTTTGTCACAAGATATCCGAATGATGTAGCTATGATGTGCGGAAAAAAATAAAGTGGATTAAATGGATGCATGTAGTAAGTGATTATTATTGGCTTTGGTGGAATAAAAGGATTGTGCTATGTGGAATTTACCTCTATAAGAAAAAATCTATTCATATGCTGGTTTCTGAATAATATTTTGGAGGCTGGTTCAGTGGTTCGGTCTTCAGGTTGTTTGGCTCGTTTGATTTGTTTTTTATTTCTTCTTATCTATTGCAAAACCAAAACTAACTCAAATTAGAAAAACGTAAGTGAAAACGGAATTAGAAATCGGTTCAGTTTCGGTTTAAAGCCAAAAATCTAAAATTTGGAGAACACCAAGCTACTATTCTTTTTTATTTGGTTGTGTAGTGTTTAAGTGTCATGGTAAACATGATGATCACTCAGATAAGTAGGAAAATGTTAAGAAAATCAATATCATACTTGCTTAGTTCCATGTCAAAAGGAAATTCCTAATTTAGTTTATTTTGGAATTCTAATATATCTGGGTTGAATGGTTTGTTTCTCATACTAATAATCAGCAGCCAAATACTCTCTATTTTCATATTTCTTCAAAATTTATTTACTTCTTTAAATGCCTCCACGTTACCTTTCTTTGATCACTATGTGAGTTCCAATCATCTCTAAACACAAGGTTTCCATTTTTTCAGATAAAAAAGGTGGACCCAAATCAGCAAACGACATTAAATTAATAAATGCGGGGAAAATTTTGGAAAACAACAAAACTGTTGGCCAGTGCAGAACACCTTTTGGGGAGCTTCCGAAAGGGGTAATTACAATGCATGCTGTTGTACAGATGTCTTTAACCAAAGCAAAAACAGGTAATATCTAGTTTTTCTTCTCAATGTGTATCTGCTATTAGTTATCTTCTTTTTATCTGCTCTTTTATGTTGTTTTTGTTTCCTTTTTTTTTAACAAAGATCATCTTTCTAAGATCGTTGAGTTCCTTCTAAACAAATATCACTGAATGGGTTTAGCGAACCAGAAAGTAGTTACCGTTAATTGATGCTATTTGACGGAAGAAATGTCATAATAAGAAGTCATGCCATATAGTTTACTTTAAATAAATGGCAGGTAGAGTTTTTGACTTAAGACATGGGTAGACCTAGCTTGAATAGAGCATGGAAAGAACCTACAGTGGCCATAATATGCAGTGGTCTTTATCATGTTTTACTACTCTGGTTGTGTTTTATGCGTTAATGTAGCTGTGGTGATCATGTACAATTTATTGGTTATCTTTTTTGCTGTATTTTAGAAAGAAAATATTCTCTGCAAAATCAACATGGATGTATTGATTAAATGAGTTTGATACAACTCAGTTAAGAGTCAGGCTATTATGATTTTTATCAAAAGCAATATCCCTGACACCCCCTTTTCATTGTCATATTATTCCCGAATTTGTAACTTCACATTCAACTATTTAACTTTTACTCAATCGCTTAAACTGCTTTGTGAAAGTTGTATCTTTTATGAGTAATTCTTAACAATGACACATAAATATAGAATAGGGATGTGAACCTTGTAAACTCAGTCCAAACTGAAAACCATAAGGTCCTGTTGTCGGTAATGTAAGGTTGGTTTGCAGTCTGGTTTGGGTTCCAGACTAGATTTTTTTTTCTTTTACTTTAATGATGACGTCTGGAAATTTTTCTAGTCCAAGACAGATTAAGTTTAGAAGGCTAGAATTTGAGTTTTGTTTTGGGATTGAATGGGTACTGTATGGTGCAATTCAGTGGTCCAATACTCCAATATCTTCAAATTTTTGGTTCAAGTTCGGTCTTGTCCGGTTTTGGACTGTTCGAAAGCTCCCATTTGCAAAGTGTTCATTCCCTTAATAATGGCAGAGTTTTGGCGCTTTACTTCAATCCCTTCATAATGACTTAGTTATATTGCCTACTAACTGTTTCCGCTGGTAATTTATTGATCTATAAGGACAGATAGTAAATTCCTGGATGAAGTCAGTCGACCACTATGTGTATATGTGATATCTTATGCATTGAGAGAATATAACTTTTGTTGCTTGATGTAGTATCATAGCTTGTTTTTGTAAATATATTCTGAAAGTTTAAGTTTCTTTTGCTCTCTTTATATAGAAAAGAAGATTGATGAAGCTCCAAAGAAGAACGTCTGTTCATGTACCATATTGTAAGAAGTTTGAGTTTGTTCAGATTTATCATCTGGTGGAAGTCCACTATGGGGCTGTGAAACCAGGTGGTATGGGGAAAATAATGTGTAAACAGTGTGATACCACATTGTTCCATGTGTTTGGGTGGAGGGGAAATCTCATCATGTTATTATGTGTAGTGTGTTTTTCCTGTATAATTTGTTGCTATTTTGTTGTACATTTGTGGCTTCGCTTAAGTGAATACGAGCCCTCGTAGGCTTCTCGTCTTTGCAAAAATACTTCCATGTTTTATATGTATTTATTGATTTGGACATGCTCTTGAAAAATACAACAAAAACAAATTTTTATTTTTTTACGATACTTTTATACAAGGCTGCAATGGGAAAAAGATTTCTAATTGCAGGAGACTTGGATTTCTGCCCTTGTTACGCCTTAAATGCATTCACAAAATAAAGTAAGATTTTCTCCATCAAGTATAAATGTATAATAAACCAAAATCCAGAGGACATTGCATTTTCTGCATTCAGTTATGTGGCATATTTTCATGGTCACTTGCCATCAGTTTTTGCTTTTTTCAAGGTTTTATTTAATTGTTCGAATTGCTCTCGTACTTTATAGTATAGTTTACCCTTGCAAATGTGCCAACAATAAAGCATTAAAACTTGCAGTAGTAGATTATTTAACTTGTCTTGCTTTTGTAGTGTATCAGCTTCTCAAATTTATACTACCAAATTTTCCATTTTCTGCGATTGTATATATCTAGTGTTGGTTCTGCATGACAACATATGGATTCACATTTCATCGGTTTACAAGTGGTATCAGGTGACATTTATATACGATATATAACAATTAAAAGTTTGAAATATAAAGTTGTAAATCAGCTTCCTTTTAAAGTAAAATGGGACAAAAATTGACATGACCAGGTTGAAGTTTGCCTCAACGTAAATCTGGGTAGCCATATTTTTGCTTTAAAAACGGCTGTCTTCAAATGAAATAAATGGAAGGGACAGCATGTGTCTCACTCAGAACATGAAAAGTTTATTAGAATCGCTGATGTTTTTAACTAACAAACATGTTTCTAAAACACTATTATAGTTACTTTTAATCTAAAGACTTGGTTGTAGTCAAAATATACTATGACCAATTGACAATTATCAACATAACCAATAAAGAGAAGGCTAGACTCCCGAGTTGGAATGAAGGCACCATAATTTCTGCAAGCATTTACATCTTTACTGCATAAGCCCCTCAACTTTAAATGTTCCGCTTCGTATCTCTGCATACACGTGATAAGTAGAATAAACCTTGCTTCAATGTTTCATGTAGCGTGTTGAAATGATGCCTAACCACACTTGCTAAGGCAATTAACTCCCTCTTCCATATAATCCTGTCTGCTAATCCAAAATTCAGGTGCATCCTGAAAGAATCCAACATATTTATTTAGCACTTCAGTATCTCATGGAGTAAACTCATCAAAGATTCAACAATTACACCATTCGGATAGGCAAAAACGGAACTCAAATTTTTACATAGAGTAATATTTAATAGTGTGTTAAATACACAACTCTTCACATGTTTGTGTCATCTATCCATGCTAAAAAAGTCTGTTCTTAATCTTAAAAAACATTGTAAGAACAGATAGATAATGATTTGTCTGCAAGTAATGGCAGACTTCCAGGTCTTATTTTCTTAACTGAACTAATCAACTACTTTATTAGTAATTGATGTAATTGATGGTTATGATAAACTCTTTTGACAAGTAGTCTACAGTCTACAAAATAAGACCATCCAGAATCCCAGATATTCGATACCGGCCAAAGATACCGGACTGACAGAAACTTAATTAGGTATCAATTACATCTGCATTCTAAAATTCATGGATACGCTACACTCTCAAGTTTTGACAGAAAAAAAAAAAAGAAATGAAGGGAATTCAAGAGAAAAAAGGGTAGTGTTTTGAGTTTAAGTTCCTGAGTTGGAAAAAGAAAAAAAGAGAAGATATCAATCTTACAGCGATACTCTTATCATATTCAGTTTAATCATTAAAGAATAACAAGTATTTCCTTTCGTTCTCACAAAATAGTTCTCAAATCTGAGAGGAAAGGTTTGAAGAGAAATCATTTAAAATCAGTTCATAAAATATCCCTTTCTCCCCAATTAAATGTTGGAAATGGGAAGTATTGAGCAAGTAATATCCAAAAATTGAGCACCTAACTAAACTAAGAAGGGTTATAAAAACAAAAGGCTTTGACGGGATCTTAAAGCTAAAATATATACCTGGAAAGGTTCTCGAATCCTTAGGATTATAAAGTGAAGTAATGGAAAAGAGAAAACAAGAATAACTATTGTGCCGGTTTCTCAAACAGAATCGGGATTCGGGATCAATGGAAAGAGAAAGCTTTACCTTCATGATTCCTGCAAGTACCGCGCCCCCGAGATACACCATATGCTTCCTTCGAGGAGGATCTTCAATGCGAAGCCGCAATTTCTACATCACAAATGAACAGAAAAAATGAGCTTGCCAAAATAATACAGAATGAATGAAATGTATACGTTTTTGTGAGCTTAATGACTGCCCAGTACGTCTAGGATTCCATGGAGGATGGATGCATGATGCATTACATTTCCTACACTCATATCTATTGATAAACACAGATAGACACACAATTAAAACATGTATTGTATCATGTAATTGAATAAGGTACTGATCTCGTGGTGTGGTGGTTTTTCTAAATAACCTGGTGACTTGTCTTGATGAACCTGCTTTAAAGTTCATTCCAGTCCGGATCTCATAATTTGTTTTTCTAGTTACACATGTGATATTCAACTACCAACTCAAATGCTGATATTTGAATCTACTTTAGTATATAATGGAACAACAATATGTTCTCTTGAACTTAGGCTTGTCTTTCAGGGTTTGATCAGTGACAAGAACATACGTGCCATATTTTATTCAGGTTCTTTCCATTTTAGAGATTTATGCTAACATAGAAAGAAACAAAACATCAGGATATCTTCCACTTAGAGTCCAAAAGTGCAACTATAGACGTAGATGGACTAAATTTCAAGTTGTACAAAAATCCATCTTATAATTTACTCTAGTGCTTTCTACATCCCAGAAAAAATATTAGCTGCCAAGTTTACATATACCTCCTAACATCTCTGTGTCACAAAACTAAAAAAGAGGCCACTCTTGGGAGAAGTATACTTGTCTACGTAAAAGTTAATATCCTTTATATTGAACAACGTCCACATTTTAAAAGTAAATGCTTTAAGTTTCCAACTTTACACGCTTTTTTGGTGTATGGATGAACATTTATAGAACAACTTTGAGACGGATGAAAGAGATCCCATTCAAAGATAGATAGATAATATGGATAAATATTCATAGAACTATTGCATGTGCATATATAATCTTCGAGATTCATGTCTCACCTTCAGTCCTACTTTGTTGCCCTTCAAAACGACATCAAGATAACGATCCAAGATTTCTTTCTCTAGCCTGTAAAGAAAAACAGTTCCAGAAAGGCCAAGGATGAAACAACTAAAACTGAGTTCTAAATAAAAGGCAAAAAATGTTGCGATGGTATATAATAGGATGCATGTTGCTGTGTTAACAAAAGTTAGAGGATATATAACACTTAACGTGTAAAAGGTCCATTGATAATGACACTTGCGATTATTGGATTAGAAAATGAGAATTGAAGGGAAAACCACATCCAGGAAGAAAAAAAAATTCTTCCAAAGCAAAGATGATGCATACTACCTACTAGGTAATCCTGGATACATTGTGCTTCCTCCGCTCAAAACTATATGCTGGTAAAGCTGCAAAACCCAAAAATAAAAGTCAAGCTATTTTTCATTATAATGTGAAGATGGATCAGGCAAGCAGAATCTAAAGGGTGAGTCATTAGCACACCACCAACTTGATTGCTAAAACATATCAATTGGCGCAGATAGTATAAATAGTGATAAGCAGATCAATATCAAGATAGAAGTCTTTATCATGGCGTCAAACTATCTAACAACTTTCTGTAAATAATCATAGGTGATTTGATCAGCTTAATAAAAAGTTACCATCATACGGTTGTCAATATCCATTTCCTGAATACAGTGGAATACCATGTCAGCGATTCCATCCCCTTCAATATCTATCAGCTCCTGCAGTAAGCAGCTTACATTAACATTTCATGTCACTACAACCTACAATCGGACTAATGGTAACTGGTGGTGATGCTGGAAGTGGTGGAAATGCAAAATATGATGATGGATTGATGGTTGCCATCTTATTAGTGGTGATGGAGATAATAAGAATAAAATTATTAATGAAAAACAATAAAACTTTCGATATAAAGTTACATATGTAGTAAATGACAGCAGCGACAGTAAAATAATTGTTCCAAGTTCAAACAATCCTAATATTCATATTTTCGTCTTACAAATCCACAAGCATTGCATGTAAGAGACCACATACATGGGTATATGAATATATATGGTATATGAAGAGAGTGACAAAACCATATACCATTAACTTAGGGTTTAAGTCAGAGGAAATCAAGACTTACTGGAGTAAAAAGAGCTTCTGGGGCTTGAAAGCGTTCAGTACCAACTTTGATAACCCTCCCATCTGGCAGCTGATGCAATTTAACATTCACGAAAACATACATAAATAAGGGAAAGATTTAACAGAATGTTAAAAGAATCTAAACAGGGAGATAATTTACTGAGAAGTGTCCTAACGATCACACAACTGTTATAGTTATAGATGTTCAATCAGAACTTATATGTTAATAATGCCCTACAATTCTACCATCAGAAATGCATGATTTAGAGATAACTTACAGTATAATTCTTAACGAGAATGGTGGTCTCAAGTCCTAGTTGATATTCCCTTTTGTAATCATAACTGCAAGATGGCAAGTTCAACAGTTCACTTTGCAAGCTGATATACATTCATAAAAAAAATGTAAGTTCAAGTTTGTACCTGATGTAGCAGAGCTTTTCTTTGATATCTCTAACAGTCTCGAAATCAGTGCTCTTATTCATTGCATAACTTCATACACGATAAATGAGTTCTCAAGTTTCAGTAGAAGTACATGCGTAATATCATTAACATAACAAGTTCTGGAGGAAGATATTGGGACTCACCCTCTCCTAAGCAGTAAATCAACAAGATATGATGTTATGTGACGTCCAGCAACATTCATTCGCTTTGTAAGATGAGGGAATGAGTAACCATCCACAACAGGAACCTGCAAAACACATTGAAAGTTGGATATATCGCTTCTTATTTTTTAGTAATCTCGGCAATTGAAGTCAGCCAAATATTGAGCTACGCCTATATCAGGTATATAAACCATAAGCACATGGTAAAGGTTTATGTTTCTAAAGATGCTTAAGTCTCAAACAACATACCGTACATTGATTCTTGTCATTCGTTACTAAGATTAGATATTGATGTTATCCAGACAAAAACTTCACTAAAGAATGTGTATAGATGTATTACAAAAACAACTATTCCAGGTAAAAAAATGCCAAGTGCAGCATATGAGAGAAGCAATGTAATGAAATTGGTGCCAACCCACACTATATTCCATGTCAATTTTACCCTATTAAGTTCATAAATAGGGTATATTTGGAAAAAAGAAAAAGATTGTGTAATTACTCCTTAAAGTTATAAGAAATGTGCTACACGCATTTCCTATCATCTAGACGAGATTAGCAGATTTGTTTGGTTTCCGTACTAAAAGTTTGATCCAACATAACACACGCCGTGCTTGGTATGTTGGAAATACTAAAGGAGAATCTGAAAACAATACTTACAACATGAGTTACACCATCGCCAGCGTCAATGACTAATCCAGTAAGTAAACCTGTTTTGACATCATATTAAGAACTGATGAGTATAGTACACTTAATTCTCAATTTCTTTTAATTATTTGACTTATTTCAATAGGTGTTCAATATACAAATAAGAAATAAAGATCACAATAAACACGGATCTCAATGAAGAAAAAATCATGGTATCCAAAGTGTCAAAGAAAGTGGCAGTTTAAGTAAAATCCACATCATATCAGTTACAGGAAATAATTCAAGTCTTATAACCTTTACCCTATAAGCACCTTGAGCATACAATGTTAAAACAGCTTGTATCTGGATGAACACGCCAGCAAAATTGTACTTCTCAAACATAGTCTCAACCTAAAATCAAAGTTAATCCCGAATTAAATCGTAATGCATTATGAAATCCAATTTTTACAAGTATATCCTTTGTACACACCATCTTCTCCCTGTTTCTGGAAGGATTAAGAGGCGGATCTGTGAGCAAAATGTTACATTCTGACGGATTCACCTGCAAAACGGATTTAGAATATGAACAACCTTCCTATAACAATACGAAGCAAGTTCTATTCTAAAACATCGACTTCTAACACAACTTATCAAAATGCAACAGGCAGATACCTTGAGTTCATTATAGAAGGCGTGATCCCAAACATGACCCATATCGTCCCACTTTTGCACAATGCCATTGTTGACGGGATAAGATATGTCTAGTTGATGCCTCAAGTTCAAACAAGCTTCACCGACAACAATATCCTGTATGAACCACACACTATATAAACGTTTCCAGTATCGTCTATCAATCCATATGCTACAAACATCTATATCATAAAAAACAAATCACTAGCATAGATCAAAGTTATCAAAACACGCCTATATTCATCAAAAAATTAGTTTACCTTCAACTCGTGTTCCATAAGCGTTTCTTCGTATCGCAACATCGGCCTACCTACTACAGACGGAAATACCGATGTAGGGAAGTTCTCTCCGGCAAAACCGCACTTGACATACTGTATTCAAATTCACCAATCATGTTATCACAAAAATTGATTTCCGTGTATAAATGTGTATATATGTACGTATGTGCGTGTGTCTGTGTATATTATATATATATATATATAGATATAGATATACGTGTGTGTATATATGTATATG
>JANDBE010000045.1:31318159-31333875 GCA_024320915.1 Erigeron philadelphicus | reverse complement strand
AGAGAACATTGAAGCAAACATTTTAAATACAGAGATTTTTTTGGTTAAAAGAGGACCAACTTTGGATTTGAGGTTCTTTTAAATTGTGACTATTTGATTGTAAGTTTTGACTAAGAAGGTGTTCACGTTTTAAATATAGATGATTATAAATATCATGTACTTAGATCAAGTAGCCACCTGGGGCCTTTTTTGGGGGTTGGGGTGGGGGAGGGGATGTTGACTTATCGAATCTTAGTTCCCCATGATCTCGGACATTTACCTCTTTAGATGTGTGCGGGCCGTGTTATTGCATCCTTGGTCTCCATGGGTGCCTTTTGGTTCCAACCGCTAGCATACTGTCCGCTTAAATGTTACTGTTAGGGTTTGAAACATTAACTAAAAAATGCGTCGTTCTTAAAAGAAAATTGGAGATAACTTATACAATCTACCCTTGTTGGCAATTGCATCGAACAATTTGAGAAGGTAATATCCAAAAGAAATATAATCGAAAGGGTCAAAGCAACAATATTTTGGTCACATGTATAAAGTTTGTAAAAGGACATACATTAGAGGTTAATAGAATATGAATTTACCTATACAAAATTTAAACATTTGTTTTATGATTAGAGCGTGAATAAGAAGGTTTCTTTTTTATTAGCGGATAAATTAAAACGAGCCCATTGGGCTACCAAAATCGGGTATAAAACCCATACGGCCATACCCATTCCTATAACAACCCTCAGCCATTCTCAAACAAAAACCCTCGGTTGCACAATTCCGATCATCCTCCACCATCGAAACACAATTATATAAACCAAACCACACCAAAACCACCACCATTATAAGTTGAGATTAAAGTTGAAACGAAAAGGAAAAAAAAAAAAAGAGGCGATAAACATGAATGTAAACACAGTGGATTCACTAGTAACTGAAATCCAAGGGTTATCAGGAAATCAGAATGACGTCATTCAATTAAACAACCATTTGAAACAATCTGAAGATATTATTCGCTCTCAAGCTGCTACTTTCGCTTCATGTCTCACGCGCCTCGATCCTACTATTCATTCACTCGGTTATCTCTACATCCTGTACGTATCATATATATATATACATATATATATATTATCTATTTATACTGGTTATTTAAATGTGTAACACGAGATTTAGGGTTTTACTAAATATTGTTGGTATGTATCTACTTAGTGCTGATTTTAGAATTTTTTTTTATTATTTTAAAATTACTTTTTGTATGATTTTACTTATTGTTATTTGTGCTGAGGTGCTGACTATATATATATATATATATATGCGCTCACACACACACATACATGATTTTATGATGCATAATTGAATGATTTCATGATATTAGGGTTTTGATACCAAATATTGTAAGTATGCATCTTTTGGCGACTGCTGTTAGTTTTTACTTTTTTTTTTATGTTACTTTCCGTATCGTGTTAATTGTTGTTATAAGACCGAATCACTGAGATGTTTTGTTAGTTATTTATACGTTTTATAAGTCTTTATTATTTTGTATATCCGGTGAAGTCTTTCGAGAATTAGGGTCTTGAGTTTTGATGACGTTTTGGTAGTATAGAGTTTTGAGAATTAGTATGACGTTGTTCTGTGTCCGGTGAGCACGTCTCGTAACATGACATTGAACAATTTGTTAAACTTATGATTACTAAATAATGTTTGACTGTTGGAAGTTGTTTTCGAACTTCAAGCTATTGAAATCAGTATAGTAGATTGAATTGAACAGTATTTCGGTGGTACAGTCTATAAAATCTTTTTCATGGGAAATTGCTTAGTGATTTATGTCTGTTATATGACAGGGAGGCATGTATATCAGGTCCAGTTCCCGAAACACAAGCAAACGAACTAGTTCTGTTAGCTGTCAGATTTATTGATGTGTGCAGTGTTGAGCAGATCCGTTTGGTGCCTGAAAAATGTACGCTTCTACATTTTAGCCCTATTGAAGCATTGTAGTTGACATTCTCTTATACATCGTAATAACTTGTTTACCATTTTTGTACAGTTATACATGTTTGTAAAAGACTACATGAACAAGTGATGCGTTTTGGTGCTCCCATGAGAGCTGTGGCTCCTCTGCTGACTGCTATTCGCAAGATTCAACCATCCTCTGAACATTTAACTCCTCTACATCCAGACTTTCTCCAAGTTTGCCTGTCGGCCAAGTGTTATAAAACTGGTTATAGCTTAATTGAGGATGATATATGTGAAGTTGATCGACCTAGGGACTTTTTCCTATACTGCTACTATGGGTGAGCTGTTTTAATTACTTTGTATGTAGTTACTATTTCGGAAACATTAAGAGCATATTGTCTAGATCTTTATGTATCAAGTGTTAACTGATGTGATGTGAATTGGTGAATATTAATAATTATTGTTGAATTTGGTTATATGCTAGGGGTATGATTTGCATTGGACAGAAACGGTTCGCTAAAGCATTGGAGCTCTTCCACAATGTGTGTCATTTTGTTATTTGCTTGTGTCTTCTATTAACTTTATCTATTCTACAAATACTCTCTATGTATAATTAAGTGCTTATACTTGTCTGACTTGTTTGTTTTTCGCGCTTATCTGTCTCTTCAGGTGGCAACTGCGCCTATGAATGTCATGAATGCTATAGCTGTTGAAGCATACAAGAAATACATACTGGTTTCACTCATTCACCTTCGCCAGGTGTGTGTTATGTGCGACATGTGTCTGTCATGAATGATATAGCTGTGCTTGTTAGTTGGTCTTTCTAACATGTATTTTCTTCTGGGGTTATCATATTGAGAGAGAGACTGTAGATGTGACGTTTTTGATTTATATACGTGCGAATAGCTTAATTCTGCTTGTTTTTTATTTGATCTCAAGATGTTTAGGTAAAAGGGGGAAGTTGCAAAATCGTCTTAAAGTGGTTCTTTAGTTTGTAAAACCCCCGAATAGTTTGATTTCAAGTGATATAATGCTTGAAAGACTAAGTAATGTTAATCTCACTGGCACACAGATCATTAATAGAACAAAAGCTCTAGAAATTAGTAGTATTTGTCAAATCCAGTTTGACTTATTGCTCATACAGGCTAACCCTTTTGGCCAATTATCCAACCTGCAATCAAGGAATTTCTTGCTATATGCCTATATGTGTTATTTTAATTGTAAAGATCTAAGTTTATTTAGGAATCAAATTGGTTAATGTTGCGTGGGTTGAAACTTGAAAGTTTTAAACTGAACGAATATACAGTGATTGTTGTATTAAGTGTCCTAGCTGTATTCATGTTTTGACGTTTTGTTATAAATTAAAGTTTCATTGACAAGTTAGAATTCGTTGATATCCACTTGGATGGGGTGTTTATTACCAACCTAAAACTCTTTTGTGACCAAGTAGAGTTTGTCACTTAATGCAGTTTTCTCCCAGTCTTCCAAAGTATACATCATCAGTTGCTCAAAGGAGTTTAAAGGGCTATTGTGTGGTAACTTCTAATATATCTATTTAAGAAGTTTTGTCAATATTTTTCTTTCTATCATATGAATTTGTTGACTAAAGCAGCTGCTTTCTGATATCTAATAACATCGAGAGCAGCCTTATCATCAAAATGCACTTCTAATCTCTAGACGTTATTTTTCTTTGTTCCAAGTAGCCGTACATGGAGGTGGCAAATATTTACTCCGCAGGAGATGTTTCAGAACTTGAGGCATTTGTCCAAGCAAACCAGGAGAAGTTTGAGAATGTGAGTTCCTTTAGTATACTACAAATTACGATGTGCTGCATTGGCCCAAACTGCTAAATGTAATATAAAATGGTGGAAGCGGACTGGTGGAAGCAAGTTCAGTTACGGTTTAGAATTAGGCCGGTCAGGACCAGCCAAATACCAAATTTGAACTTGTCGAATAAGTTTTTAATTTTTACATATAGAGCAACACTGTTTGAACTTTGAAGCGTGATAAGCGAACATTTTAGATAAACCAGTTTGGTTGCAGATCAGACTGGACCAAGCCATGAATTGAAATTGAAATGTATTTAAATGAGAACAAGAATTTAAAATCTCAAGAGCCTAGGACCAAACCAGATATAGCTGGTACCTGTTCGTTTTAAGCTCAGTCTCGGGTCAGCTTAGTTTGTTGTTTTAGACTAATTGTGCCACTTTCCTGTACTTCAAATTATAGTTTGGGTGTGCTACTTTTGTAGTTTAAGTTGGAAACATAGAACAGATCTAAATTTTTATTTTTATTTTACAATTTTGCCGTCACAGGGAAACAATCTTGGATTGGTAAAGCAGGTTGTGTCATCTATGTACAAGCGGAACATTCAGAGGTTGACCCAAACATATTTAACTTTATCCCTTGAAGACATAGCCAATACTGCGCAAATCAAAACCCCTTTGGAGGCTGAAATGCACGTACTTCAAATGGTAGCTAGTCTATGAAAAGCCCCTTTTGTAAATTTAAAGCAATATTTTTGTATAAAGTTCTTGGATTTTCTTACATTTTTGCATTTACATTTTTTCGAAAGATTGAGGATGGTGAGATCTTTGCAACTATTAACCAGAAGGATGGAATGGTTAGATTTCTTGAGGATCCTGAAGAATATAAAACATGTGAGATGATCGAGCATATCGATTCTTCAATCCAAAGGTATGATATTTACGCTGCAAAGACTTATTATAATCATGCACTATTTGTTTACTCAAAAAAATATGTTCTGAAACTACTGCACTGAATGATATATGTTGAATGAGACATAATTCTCTTGTCGATAATTTTTTATGTAAGGACTGATCAGTTTCTGGTTCCCTTTTGTTCGTTGGCCTCCTTTATGATCTTTCTTGCATTGTGCTGGTAAATAATCTTGGGATCTTTGTTATTTCGACTTTTACAGAATCATGAAACTGTCAAAGAAGCTGACGACAAATGACGAGTCTATGTCGTGTGACCCCCTTTATCTGTCCAAGGTATAACTTCTTGATCCCTATCACAGTGACCTTTTTCCACCATGTGGTGAACAATAATGGCTACATTGGCAACACAATGCTAGCCCATTTTGAATTGGTGGATTTGGGTCTTGGATCTCTAACAGGTCAATCGGGTTTAGTAATTTATAGATTAATAGGGAACCTGTCAAATTGGTGGAAAGTTGCCAGAGCCCAGAGCCCAGAAGGTTATTTTAAATGCACAGAACCTTCCAAGTATCTTTATATGAAACGTTAGATAGTCAAATAACAGGAGTATAATTTTAACCAAATTTGACCAGTTAATTATGTATTAATAAAATACAAATCTTGGACAAAAAGTTTCTCATGGTCAACCCAACCCGACTGACTCATCCACTTTGGCGTCTTGAAGAATAGTGCTATTAGTGTAGCTTTTGTTAGAATGAAGTGTTTTGAACTATAGCCTAATGGTTTATATATCTTTAGGTTGGGAAAGAGCGGCAACGATTTGACTTCGATGACTTTGATGGTGTTCCGCAGAAGTTCAACTTGTGAGAAACAAGCTAGAATGCATTTCATTAGATATAAAACTTTCCATCGTTTTGGCATATATCTCTTTTTGTTTGTCAACCTGAGGCACGTATGCAACAGAATTTACTCAATCCTGTTTGAGTACATGAATTAGTACATGTGAAATCTTGCTAATACTAGGCTTTTAAGCCAAGACTTACGGTTAGATTACTTTAGTGGGATACGTTAATGAATTGAATTTGTTTATGTCCAAATTTCGATGTTATGCTTGTCATTTTCCATGTACTAATATTCATTTTGTTTATTTTCTTAGTAATTATCATTATTTTGCCTACAATTAATTTCACGCAAAAGAATCTATCAGGGTCACCAATTCTTCAACGTGCTAAACTATTTTATAAAAGAAAAAATCCAAAAATAATCCTTTGAGAATTGCCAGTGTTTTAAAAAATCGGTAACTTTGACCAGTTTGGTTTGCTGAGCCGTTCAATTACTACTCAAGCTTTATCTATCTATCTATTGCACAACAATAACAACTATATCCATTCTAGACATAAGGGTCGTCAAAAACTGAACCCAAAAAAAAAAAAAAAACCTATATAAACAAAATAAATCGAGTAAATCAATGGTTTTTAGTTTTGATTTTCTACATTGAATACGGTTCAAGCCAATAGGAAATTAGAGGGCTATGGTTATAATTTGCAGGGGTTGATTCGGGTCCACAAAACTTGGCTGAATTTTGAAATATTTGCCTTGAATAAACTTTCATAGAAGCTGGATATGTATCATCTCAAGAGAACAGAAAAACGGTAATACACAGCTCCTGGTCAAACCTAGAAAGGAAGTTCGTACAACCAAGCAAGCTCAAAGTACAACGTTGGTTACACCCCATCTACAACTAGCTCCCTCACCCAGTAGCCTATCGCTTCAACTTCGGAGCAGCTCATGGAAGGAGATTTGCAACAACACTACACCTCTCCAGGGTAAATCTCAAGTCAACTTTGGTACAACCAAGCAGACTCAATGTACAACCATGTTTAAACCAGCTGTGTATACCCCACTTTGGCTCAATGAACCATGGACATTAACAACTTCCACAGCAGTACCAATTCAACAAATCCCACACCAATTCGGAGTATGTCTCAAATGCAAGTCTTTCGCATTGGTGATCCTAATACCTCTTCTAGGATTATTGCAGTCAGATGATGGTTATAAGATTATCACGCTTTTTGACACCATAAGCTCCTGACACACAATCCTAGTAAGGGAACAAGCATTAAAATTGGTCTTATTTCGGTATGTATATATTTATCACTTTATCTTGGAACAACAATTATGGTTGTTAGGTTGTGTATACTAGGGGTATTTATGGGTCAGTTTATTCGAGTCGGATTTGGTTATTTGGGTCAATTTACGGGTTTCAACTCATAAATACATATCTGACAAATTTGGGTTCGGGATTAAATAGGTCCGGTACCAGTCCAATATACACAGTCGGCATTACAGGTCCAATAAAACCGTCAACTCTCTTTCTAGGGAGAAGTTATAGAAAACTTGTAAGCAAGAACCACACTCAAGGCCTGTTATTTTTATCGTGATAGAATTGTGGTGAACATATTATAACTTGGATCAATCAGTGGACACTCACTCACTATGTAAAGATAATCAGCACTTTAGAAGCTTATAAATTAAGCATGTCCACATAAATCAGTTGATTTCTACTAAACATTACCTCATTACAATAAACATAACAATAGGTATCCTGGATGTAGTCTTACAATTACCGTCAAACATGATAAATAAAAATTATAACATTAATCCCACTACCTTGTGTGCCTGCCGCCCTGCCCCCATGGTTGTATGCTCTTAGCTCCACACTTTGCAATGCAACCATTATCATGGTCTGCAATTTATGCCTAGATAAACACTACAATTTCATTGATCAATGAGAAGTAGAGTTTCCATGTAGGAATTCACAGAGAAGGCTGCACTGTCTCCAACAAGCCCGAGATCCTTGATCTGCTCTGAGGAAGAGTTATAAGCAAAAAGAGCATGAGATCGATGGTCAACTATAGCTTCGCCATTCTTCATAAATCCACGTACCATACAATAAGGTGAAACCCGTGGCATAACAGTGAATACTTTTGTAAACGTCTTAGTAACACCTTGCCCCATCACCCACATATCACAAGAATATCCAGTGCCAGCGGCGAAATCAAGCACGACAAGGGACTCCATTCGCTTAGAGATAAATAAACTATACTCATTCGTGAATGCTAAGTTACCTGGAAGGCATACTTCTTCAAATGCTTCACTACTCAAATCAAATGACATAATCAGCCGGCTTTGCTTTTCCCTGTTACAAGCAAGCCAATAAATAACCCCGTCAAGAGCAACCTGGGGCGAGTAAATAAAAATCGAGTTACGAATAGGGTGATTCTTTCTGCCACATGATAGACTTTTCCATGTCCCCGAGCTTAAGGTAAAAACCTCAACACGCCAAGCTGAAGTGTCTCCATGTATTAAATCAAGAAATTTACAAATCTTAACAATCTTAGGGTCCTTAGTTTGAGGACTAACCCCAAAACCAAAAATACTTAGGTGCTGCTCAAGCGGAACATAAGGGTCAGGAACATCAACACATTTTCTAATCCATGGATTCCAGAGAAGAACCCTACAGTTGATTCTTTTGTAAGAGCGGTCAAGGTCATAAATAAAGAAACATAATAAGCCGTGACAGCAATCGATTAGTCTTGAATGTTTAAGATTGTTAACTGATTCGGGAACAGTTAGGTATCGGTGCGAAAAAGTATCATCATCAGCATCATTAGCAGCAACCAAAACATGCCTGTAGTTGTATCTACCCTCAGAAGCACAACTATCCCACAATATAAACAAAAATTTATATGTAGGTTTTTCATCTTTTTCACAAGGAAGGTACCTTATTAGCAAACGCTCAGGCTGCGAGTGACGGGCGCAGTAATCAGCAGCAAACCTTGGACTATCGATGACTGCCTTCCATTGTTTTGAAACTGACCTGAATCTAAGCATTGCTTTTACAGGAACCCTTTTGATTATTTCAACTTGCAGTTCCCAAGGAATGTCGTCTGACATTTCTATAACTTGCAGTGAAATAGTCCGTTCTCGAGTTTTTTGTTGGAAGGAATGGAAAAGATTGCGAAAGATTTTAAAAAAAGTTGTGTTTTTAAGTTTCATTTAAAAGAAGAAGAGAAAAGAATGGAAAAAATTTAAAAGGAGAATACAATAGATTTTAGCCAAGAAACTTTCATCCCATTTTCGAGATGATTGGGAAGGATACTTCTTCTCTTCCATTCATTTCTCCTCTTTTCATCTCCATTCTTTAAAAATTGAACTCGAGAACTGAGACGCTTTTTTACTCACTACTTTAACTTACAAGGGAAGAGTGCAATTGCGATTTTGGGGTGATTTTCATATTGCTGGGTTTAGTAAAAACCAAACCAAAATTAAAAAAATTAGAACAAATTAGTCGTACAAATATTGAAAAAAACCAAAATCCTACTGGTATGATTTTTTTTGGTTGAGTTTTTTTGGTAGAGAGACAACTCAGCAAAGCCAAAATGTGAGTGAAAGTAAATATGTGTGATAACTGATAAGTGACCATGCACCTCAAAAGGTATGAAATCATTGGAGAGATTAAAGCATTGGGCTTGCTATAACAGGTTCAAGGATCATGACATAACTTGGTTAAGGCAGAAGAGGTTCGAAATGTCTTGATGTATTAATACTTTTGTAATATTTCTTTTTTTATTTTCTTTATAAGTATCCTGTTGTTTGTACACTGGTGTTTATATATAGCCTTTGGCTTTCAGTTTGGAGTAATAAAATTTTTAGTTGGTCGCTATAAAAAATACATCTCAAAAGAATATATATGAAATAAATTACAATAAAAAAACTAATGGAACATAAAATGAAATATCGCATCATGGAGCCATGCATTAGCTTAATTCAATCATATGGTTCATAATCAACCTCTTACCTCTGTTAAAGACTTGGGTAATACCAACTTATTAGTACTCCGTATTATCATTATTATTATACCGCAGCTATTATTTGCACTCCGATATTACCTTTCAGTATTTGTTTTAGTGATAGGATTTTGCTTGCATCTCCAAATTGTCTTCCCAAATTTTGAAAAACGGGTTTTTAAATAAATGAAATTACTTACAGAACAGTTGTAAACGAGCAAGAATGAGTAGAAATCATCAAAATTATATCCGTTTGTTTAATTTCTCCACACACGGAATAATAAATCAACTACTATATGCTCGAAAAGAAACGACTAACTGTTAAAAAAAATACAACACATAGCAAACGAAAACATAAAAACACTAGTGTATGTACTAACAAGCCTCGGATACAAACAAACCCCCGCAACCACAAAGGGGTTCTTTAATTAAAAGCTGTGCAAAATTTCCATCCAAAAAACCTATTTAGCCTTGGTATTTCTGTCTTTACATAGTGCATGCCATTCCTGTAGAATAGCACTTTGAAGAGCACGATGCTCAACCTCCTCCGGTGTCAACTCGAATAAAGTTGTAGGACCCTTGTGTTTCTTCTTCCCAACTTCCCCGTTTTCCTTCTTTTTCTTATCATCGTCATCACTATCATCTACTTCATCATCTATTGTCTCTTCTTCGACTTTTGGGGATTTAGGTGGCGGCTGAGCCGCCTTTAGCAACGCTATCCGTTCCATGGATAATTTTAGCCGCTCAGCAGCAGCCTCTTTCATTTCTTCTTCGGGCATGTACTCCACGCCACCATCTGTGAGATCATCACACCAAGACTGTAGATCTGACCCGACTTCTTTTATTATTGCCGCATCTGATGCTCTAACAACGAATTTGCATATCATAGCTGTAGTTTCATCTCCAAGATCTACATTCCTGCTTACTTCACTAGCACCAAATATCATCATCCCCAAGAAGCCTCCATGCCATGTTTTGGCAGCATAGCATAGCTGTAAAAAAAAAATATACCCAAAAGAGATATATGAGAAGAGCAATTTTTAAAACATTTCCTGCACAACAGATAATTAAGTTTACATAGATATAACATTGAGTTAATTCAAAATACATAGAAGATTAAGAACAGATTTTGAGGGGAAGGAAGAGCAAAGAAGAAGCACATTACAATGTGCACTTTTTAAATACACCATTACTTTGAACATAACTTTTCTTAAATTTGACTCAAGAAAAGTTTTTAACTCTTTCATAGCTTCCCGGGATAGTTGTGCACAAGTACAAACTTGGATTCCAGATCCGACTGGACATTGGTTTTGTTTAAAAAAAAATATGAAAACCAGTACCTATAAGCCCCAGTCCTTCGGTTTTGTCTGCCTAACTGATAATTGTGCAACCTTAAAAATAAAGAATGATCGAACCAAACTTGCCTGGAACCCAGCTACGGTCCGGATAATGTGAGAGCAAACCCTATGAAAAGGTGTGGCAGCTAGTGACCTGAGTCCACTCAAGAAAGGGGAAGAACCATATTGCTGAGCAGCAGTAGCCTTAAAGCCACTACCTTCATATGTATAAGTACCCGTGAACTCCACCATAGCAGGTAAACTAGGCCAGAGACGAAAATACTCCACGGGTGATATTTTATGGGGCATCAGAAGCTCTGTAAGTGGAATCTTGTAAGGTTGACATCTCATAATTACAGGATCTCCTAATTCTGGCTTTAAGCTTCTTTTCTGCCTGATGATTTGTTGATCTTCCTCTGCATAATCCCCTTCATTTCCAGGAATATCATTTCCAGCATACGGGTAGTACAAGACTTGAACCCAAAGAGCACAACGTTCAAAGTGGGAGACACCCAAAGTCACACTGCATAGTACAGGTTCCTGCGTGCATAAACATGCACTATATTTACGATAAACTCGAAAAAAGGTAAGCATTGCATCAAGGGAAGGATCCTTCACGAGTCAAGCAACCATTGATTGAATTGTCTATCAACGAACCTGAGAGTTTAGATCACGCAATTGCCGAACTGCTTGGGGAGATCCATCCATGAAATATGATGCGCCAGACAAACCAACACGAATATCCACTCGATTAAGTTCCATTTCAGTCAGATTTAAAACCTGCAACATATTGTCAAAGCTTAAGTATATATTATCTTATAAGAACTATAATGTATTAAAATTCCATTACGAAGATTTGTTGTTGCTGATGTGTCTAGACGTCTAGACGGAGGAACAATTTCACAATGAGACTATCTGGCCATAAGTATTAGATGCATCGACACTAACTAGGAGTTGAGTTTACCTTCAAATGAAGTGTGATTCTTCCATCATTTGGATCTGACAAGTGATATGCTTCAACATAGCAGGGATCACTACTACCGGTTAATGTATGAGCACTTGGAGGAACCTTAAGTGAAGTAGTGTCAGCTCTTTTTGCCAACAATAAAGTTAACTCACTAGGTTCGGGTCTCCATAGTTCTAAAATAGCCTTGTGAACTAATCCTTCTAACTTTCGGTCCTGGGCTGCCGAGGCTTCATAAAACTGAACAGTGAGTTTGTGATGACTAAATGGGTAGTCTCCTCGTGTTTCACTAACACCAGCCCACCTGTGACAAAAATGTGTCATAACATAAAATGGCAAATATTGGATTGGCACATATTAAATTCCTAAAATGCACATAGCCAAGATAATATTTAACTTGTTGGTGGATGAAAATAACTACCAAGATCTTGCAATAAATGTTCATGGGCAAATACGTAAATTTGCTTATGGATCTATTTACCAAACTTAGCAGTTTTTCGGACAACCCAAAAGAAAAAATATATATACTTTTTGCATTTCTTTTTTTTTGTGACGGGGAAGTAGTGGTCATGCTAACTTACAAGAGTCAAATTATGTGAAAGTAAATCAAATCTCAAAGATTTAAAAAAAGCATGGCTCATAAGTCAACATGTATGGATTGTATGGTGACAGAAAACTCTGTAAATTAGATTAGATGCTCACTTGTCATCAGAATGACTAGAAACATATTTGATTCTCTGCAATATCATACGAGCCTGATGTTTGTTAACAGAATCAGTCAAGGGATCAGCTCTGAACTCTTCTAGCTCTTTGATTAGCAACTGCCCTGCCCTAGAATTACGTGATCCCAACCTTTGAGCACATAAAAGAACTGCTTGAATATCTTGCAACTTATTTGTTTCAGTTGGGGATGAGTCGGCATTGAATAAGATTTTATGGATTTTTGATATAATAATGTTCAGTGCATCATCTGGGTCATCAGCTAGAAGAGGATCCAAACCTTCTAAATCAATGTGTTCTGAAATTGCCCAAATTAGACGGGCAGCAATTCTAGGAGTATTTACCTGCCCACAGAAATTAATATTGAAAGTTTAAAAGATAGCCCATAATTCAAGGTTTATTAACAAGAACATTAGCCGTGGCATCATATTCAATTTGATATGATTCAAACGTCTACAAACCTCAAGAAGATCATTCACAAGTTGCCGTTGCAAATTTTGTAACCGCGTTTCATTTAAGATCTGATCTTGGGATGCTCCATCTTTAACTCTTTTGACCCCTCCCCTGGTATCAAAAATATGGCAAAGCCTGACTAGCAACTTCAAGTAACAATCAACAGCATATGTTCGACCCTCACAATCCCATTTTACACAAGGTCGACACACTTCAACCACTTCCAAAGCTGGCTCAGTCCAGTTTAATGCACCATACCCGGTTCCATAAGCCAATGCTCCGATCACTCGACTCTCCATGCCTGCTGAATTTTTCTGTTCAGGCAACGGTAGGGACAGCTGGAAGCAACTTTCTACCAAAGTGGCCACCAATTCTTCTCTGAATAAACTTTTGCTTGTAACAGTGTTGAGGTCATCTCTGATTCTGAGATCCTCAAAAAGCGATGCAATATCTGTTCCAGGAAGGGGTTTCTGGCCTCTCCGAACGCTCTCTTTCGCAAAAAGATCAACACAGAGAGCTGTGCGACAGATGCAAGCTAACGCATGCATGCGGTCTGATTCTGCCCTTAAGTTTCTAACCATGAGAAGCAGCCTCTTAAATAATGAAACCTAAAAAAATAAACAGATTTTACAGAAATTATTACAAAAATCACCAAAGCTATTTCTTTAAACTTTTAACTACTCATGATATAAAGTGTAGGTTAGATCTATAACACAATCAACTCACATAGATGGGGTTAGCTTGTGTTTAACATTCATCATGATGACAAACAAAACTGACTTGATTGTACTACTTCAAATGCAGGTGAGAGAGGGAAACAACAATCCAACTATTTATGCTATGCTGCATTAAATTAAAATAACATTTCTCTCTTAAAGATTTAGTAAGGGATTTTGGAGACCACTGAGTGCTGTTAACTTCCGCGCAAGACAACTATAAAGGATACTAGATTCACTTTATTGGGTAACTGAAAACGCTTACCAAGTCTAGTTTTAAATTATCCTATAGCAATTACAACACAGAGTTCAACGTAACAAAGAGTTTACCTCTCCATAACTCTTCTCAAAAAGACCCAATCACCATATGCATTTTGCACAAATCTTGAGTTGCGTTGTTCTAATATCTGGTATGGCAATAAGGTGGACTGATAGCAGTGCTAGGCACTTCAATGGTATGGCAATAAAAATCTCGTAGGTTGATAAGAAAGATCAAAATCAATCTTGCTGGATCTATGTCCAAGAGAGACAATAAAAGTTGGATGACTGTTTACTTAAGCCAAAAAGAAGATGAATCGAAAAAAGTGTGGGTAAATTAAGACTTAAGATTTAATATGTGCGACTGCTAAGGATTAAACATGATTCTCGATAAGCCTCCACGTAGAAGAAAGAAAATGATAAACTTGACGTTTCACCAAAGATTGATACAAAGGAATACAACTGACAATATTCGGTGGTAGTAAAATCTCTCAACTATCCTACAGTAGTACAGTACGCTAAAGAACATGCACTTTATGTTTTTAAACTTAATTACTTGAAGGTTATACTTAATAAACTTACAATTATTTTTTCAATGTGGTACATGTAACTATTCTGCACTAGCAGGGTAGCATTTTAAGAATTTAAGGTATGTAACACTGAGAATGGATATCCAGTACGCTATCTTTTTAATTTACATCTCGTTCTCTTAAAAATTATAGATTGGTAAACAAAAGGCCTAGATCTCATCAATCATCATATTATATACCTGGCTGTAAAATCATCAACACATGACCTATGGTGTTGTATGCATACTGCAGCAATTAAAGACTAACATCTACTAACATGAACAGATATAATGTTACATATCTAAATTTGATATTTAATACAGAGTGCTTGAAAGTGGTTAAACAAACCTGCATACTAAGATCGAGAAGATGAAGATTCGTAACAACAGCTCGAACTATACTCTCTCTAGCAGATGAAAACTCTTGTCTATCCCATAGTGTAAGAATTGCAATAATCGAAGCTGAAGCCCACTCAGGCTTACCACCAGGAACATCAGCCAAATACAACATATTAATCCCTACCTCAAAAATCAGGGCAGGATCTAACGAAGACGCCAAAAAGGGCGCCAAATGCGTAACCACATCCGACACACCCACAAACCTCTCTGCCTTACTTGAATCCAAACTTCCCTCATTCGTTTTCTTAGACCTCGAAAGCTTCTGAAAAGCCTCGAAAGAACCCGAAGCAACAGATTTAACTGCATAAACAAGCGGATAAACACTCGCCCTAAAACTCTCAACAGGAAGCACCAACGACCTTGCCATCAACGCATTCCTTTTCTTCCAAACAAACTCCACCATTGACGAAACCCAGTTCGACCTAATGGCAACAGAATTCTCACTATCAACTAACTTATCACCAGCCAACCTACTCATTCTTTTCGACTCAAACTCCTGAAACAACCTCCCAACCGACTCAAACGCAACTCTCGACACATTATCCGCTTTATCAAGCATATTCATCCCAATCCTATTCCACCAATTCGACACTTTGTCTAACAAACTAACATTATTCTCACACAATGTAACCAAATCATCACGTGCTAAAATACATCCTAAAGTCTCGGTAATCGAAAACCGTAAATTATCACTACTGGAATCAAAACAGTTAGAAATTTCCTTATTACTATCAGTAACAAACTTGCCTAACCGATACGAAGGAATCGCAGCAAGGATCGAGACAGCAGCCGCAGTGACGTCAGGGTCCGGAAAGTCCAAATCGTTATGAATTCCGGTACAGAC
>JANDBE010000045.1:31192371-31202929 GCA_024320915.1 Erigeron philadelphicus | reverse complement strand
TTATATAAAAGTTCGGGATGTTACATACCTATAACAAACCTGTTGTTCTTAACATGAAATTCATATAGGCTACTTTAGACCATATAACAATATTCATACTTTACTTTAATAAACTAAGTATATAACAAAATTAAATAAGATATACCTTAATATATTTTTATATTCCAGCAGAAAAATATAAAATATTTTAATAAGTTAAAAAAAGTGGCTTGAGATTCATATTTTAATTTAACAAGATTCTAAAGAAATTTATATAAAAAGAGAGTTAGTAAATAATTTAGCTAATTAAAGTAGATTTCGTATAATATAGTTTAACTGAAAAATTATTATAATAAGTTGACAATTTAGGTGGTGGCGACGATTTAGGTGGTGGCTCCAGAATCCATATCGAAAGAGGTGGTGGCTACTAATTTAGGTGGTGGTGGTGGCAATTGAAATTTAGGAAATTAGAGGTTGTATGGTATGTGTTAATTTAGGTGGTGGCTGATCAGGTAAGTTTTTTTTAGGGCAGGTTCTTGTATGGTGTGTATTAATTTAGATTTGTGGCTGATGATATATTGATATTTTTTTTTTTAAATATATTTTCTTTAAAGTAAAAAATGCTTACCATTGATATTATCTTACCGGTATTTCATAAATTCTGGCCGATATATATGTGGGGCGGTATGTTCAAAATATCATGTGTAAAATACCGAAATATCACCCGATATCCAGTATTCCGAATAACAACGACCGTATTTAACTCATTGATGATTATGATGATGATATTGTACGAAACTACAAATCATTTTCAATCACCATACCGGCCCAAAAGGCCCAAACACATTATATAATGATAATCGTCTAATAAAATACTCAAAAAGGATGGCCGGCAAATAGTCGAATTCAAAAATCTCAAAGTCCGGGGACACAAACAAACGTGACAACAACCATCTTATTTAACAACCACCACCACTTTGGGTCCCACATTTCCAGTTTCAAAATTCAAAAATCCAGGTACCATTTTATACCTTCCTTCATTTTCAAAGGACCTGAACTGTAACAAAACATAAATTTAATCTTTCTTAACCAAATATATCAAATCGAAACCACTTTACATCCAGAAAGAGAAAATAAAAATCAAAATCTGTAGATGTAAAGTGATATCTATATAGAGACAGATTGTATATATCTATCTATATCTATATAATCTTATATATCTATATATATATATGTATGGTTAATGACGATGGACAGAGAAAAGGAGAGAGAAACGGAATTAGAAAGTGCGATGTATACAAACTGTTTATTATTAGGGCTTGATCCATCTATAATCGGAGTCGGGTCAAATAACGGTGCTGCTCGGGTCGGGTTATTTCGTCACTCTAATCCTAAATTGGGTGAACAGCTTCTTTACTTCATTTTATCCTCTCTCAGAGGCCCTAAAGTATATATTCCTCCTCCTTTTTTAATTTAATTTAATTCCATTTTTAATTATATTTACTTGATCTAATTATTTATTTAATTAATTTGATGCTGAATTAGGATTTTGATAAAGTGTGGCCGATTTTTGATTCTACACAATCTCGTGATTTTCGGAAGGTAGTTTATTTATTTTTTTATAATATATTTTTGATTAGGAGTGAAGGAATGTTTTGATTGTGAAATTTGGGGGTTTTCAATAGGTTGTACAAAGTATTATAAGTGAGCTTGAGTCGCAAGGGGCGCTACCGAGAAGTAATTCGAGGGTTTCGTCTTTGGCGACATGTTGTGGACCGAGGTTGGTTTCATTCTGTACATTTTTATTGTGTTTTGCTTGTGGTGTTGGATGTTTAGTTTTAGCTCCTGTTATTTGGTTGATGGTTAGAGCTGGAATGAACGATATATATGGTAGTACATTGCCTGCTATACTTGTGATTTATGCAAAATGTTGTTTATTTTAAGTTTATTAAACATTCGGTAAGCTCAACTGGACCAGGCCCATAACTCGGGAAGTAAATCCAGCTCACTCTGTAGTACAACCAGTTGATCCATGTTATTAAGTTGATTTTCAATAAATCGGGTACGTCCTTCGCTCCGGTGGGGATTTAACCGGTGATACTTTCTAAATGTTTTCCATCTAGGCTAGAGGCTTACTTTAAGATTCTTTGTTAAATATTTGATCCAAGACATCCTAGTATGACTTTATAACATCTTGAACGGTCGCATTGTGCTATTCCCAAAAGAATCAGAAAAGGATCACACTATCTGCAGGATGATGATGCTGGCACTATCTTGTAATTTTATGATTCTGAGGTCATGAATAGATTCTGCTAAAATGCTTACTATTTCGGAATCAAGGAGAAGTGCAAGTTAAGGGAAATTTTATCACCCTATCTATTGTACTGTACGTAATATTTCCCTTTAAGTTAAAACATGTCATTAAATGATGAAGCGACATGTTGTCGAGCGTGAAACCACATTATTTAGTTGTTTGATTTGTAAACGTAGTGTTTTAATTGTTCCCTTAGGAAATTATGGCTCCAAGACTTTGTTTCATACCTTTATATTGTTATAACTTGTGCATTTGTATGGCTTGCCTGAATCTAATATTGATTTTTATATTGTTTAACCACTATAGCCATTTATAATTTTGTTATCATAAATGGTGATTTCAGATTTGTGGAACTATTGTGGCAACTTTCTTTGCATGCTTTGAGAGAAGTTCATAGACGAACATATGCAGCAGATGTAGTCTCAAATCCACTACCAGCTTCACTAACCGACGTAGCTTTCTCACATGCAGCTACTCTTCTTCCTGTGACAAAGGTAGTCATACATCTTTTTATTATCATATAGAAACAAAATTAGACTAATGGATTGCTTCACTGAAAGTAAATGGTAATGTATCATGCTAAGGAAAGCAATGGCCCGAGCTGCAATATTTGTTTTATTCAATGCTAACACTTGTATAGTTGTATTAGTTTTAACTGCACACATGTTCCATATCGTATTTCTGGATGAAGTAATAACACCGTATTAAAAGAACACGGATACTTATGCCTCATATCTATTATAACATGGCTTTCTGTCACTTTTGTTATCCTTTAGTTTGAGTAAAAAAAAAAAATCAAGTCTTGTGTTAAGAATTTAAGATAGGAATTATCGGTTTCAATACTGCTGGAGATTTTGCCAGTCTGTTTGTTTATTGCTAGTGAATAGACCATTATGATGCCAACTTAGCATTTTAAATGGGAATCATGGGACCAGTGTAACCACTATGCTAAAATGGTTATCTTGTGTAATGACCTACTGGCTACTCGGACGTTTAATCAATTGTAAGTATTTATGAATTTTGTTCAATCCATTTAAAATATGTAAGGATCTTACATTGTTTGAAATAAATAAACACATAAGTCCTTACATTGATTGACCCAAATAAGGTCCTTACATTGAGTGCACAAAATTTATCGGTACTTACATTGATTGAACGCCCGAGTAGGTCACCACACTACATAACCATTTTGGCATAGTTGGGTAAACTCCGGTGCCATTATCCCATTTAAATTTTATAAGCATATATATGTGAAAATACTTAAATTTGTTTCCTTCATTGAACAGGCAAGAATAGCTCTCGAGAGAAGAAAGTTTCTAAAAAATGCCGAGACAGCAGTACAGAGACAGGCTATGTGGTCAAATTTGGCGCATGAAATGACAGCAGAGTATCGTGAGCTTTGTGCCGAAGAGGTAAATGGACGGTCTGTATTAGAGGCGGCAACTTTCCCTCATTTTCTTCTAAGTTGGTCAACGTGGGTTTTGTATTATCTCAAGAGGGCCAAATGAGTTGAAGTCGCACAAGTTCTGATTTTACCGCATAGAACCTTCTGCCTCTCGTTATTCAAAGTTTTAATGATGTTTTTTCTTCTCAATAATCATAATTTAAGAAATAATTAGTTATCAGAGAATAAAAAATGAATGATAAGTGTGGGTAGAACTACCAAATGAGCTCCTACCCGACCCATACTGAAAAGTGACCTGTTTAATTCTGAGCCCGTTTTGACCTATTACCCAACCTGCCTATCTCATCCATCTCACCTTCTTTCGTTTTCATACTTTATCTTGAGGGTCATATAAACTGTAAAGATCATATACAGTTTGTGTAATATATATCTTTCATTTCTTTGGAACCTTTGAAGCTCAGGCCTATTTGCAGCAAGAGTTGGAAAAGTTACATGATCTGCGGAACAAAGTGAAGATGGAAGGTGAACCTTGGGATGAACTTGTGTCTAGCTCAAGTCAAAATTCTCATTTGGTTCAGAGAGCTACTCGCTTGTGGGATTCTTTATTATCCCGGAAGAGTAAGTAAAGACATCTCATAGAGTCATAGCTCAATCTCTTCAATTTTGTCAATCTTTATATTGTCTTTATTCGATATTTAGCCACATTAGTTAAAGTGGAGTCATACACTCCGTGGCCTACATATGAATGAAGTAATAATAGTTGGCTGCTACTGCCAGTGGAGTGGTACATGACCTATCAGTATCTTTCCAAAAGTATTTGGGTCATGTTAGTTTTTTTTTGTGTGTGTAGCTGTTTAGTCTTTATTTTACAGCAGTCATTTGTGAAAACGACACTCTGAATTTTTATTATACTTGGTGGTGCTATGTTTTTGCATGATGTGATGAGAGGGAACAAAATAATTGAATTGTATAAAGCTACAGTTACAATAGCTATTAGCTATTACAAAGACAGTGAGCCTAGTCCCTATAACTATTAGTTATGCTCAAGATTTCTTAATGACATTAATTTGTCGAATAGTAGCAATATTAATACATGTTGATCCCTCTAATACTCATTTTTCCTCTGGTTTTAGAGTTTCAGCATCTATTGCTTTTTAAAGTTTGATTCCTGTTATTTTCTTGATGCAGGTCAACATGAAGTTCTTGCCTCTGGCCCCATTGAGGACCTGATAGCACATCGGGAGCATCGGTAATTATCTCTGATATCAGTTTCTATATGTAACTCCTTTTGGGTCCTCTTTCATGCCATTTGTTTATGTAGTTGCCTTGTTTTCTTGTTTTTCTTGTTAGATACCGTATCTCCGGATCATCTCTTCTGGCAGCTATGGATGAAAGTAGTCAAGTCTCTTCTGGTGATCTAGAGAAAGAACAAGGTGATAGATCACAAGTCAAAGTAAATAGAGAAAATTCGAAAGATGGTGTAAGTTCTTCTCATCCTCAAGCTAGCGATGATAAAACTTCTCGGGTGGATGATCGAAGTGGAAGAGGTCAGCCTACAGTTGATATAGCAGAAGTTCTGAGACGTTGGACTCATGCTCTACAGCGTATACATAAACAGTCACTCCAACTGGTATTTTATAAATGATAAATCTACGTTATTTAGTTTTTGATAGCTATTCTCTCTAATTATATGTTTGTCATATAGAAGGTTACTAATTTACTATCTGTACACCTACAGTATTTCAGCTATGTAAATACCTATAATATTGCTCAGCTATGTGAACACCTATATTGTTGTTTCTTAGCTATCTATACACTTGTAGTATTGTTTCACTACTTGGTGGAATTTCTCTGGTCATCCGTTGATCTAAGATCATCTTATTCCACCTAAAAGCAGTAATCTATCTTGTTCAGTAATGCATCTGTAATGTTTGACTTCATTATAGGCAAAAGCAAATGATGGTGAAGGTCCAGATCTCTTGCGAAGTGCCAATGACGGTGGTACAAGTGGTCATGCCGAATCATTAGCTGCAACACTTGCTGAACATCAACAACATTTGGCTAGTATACAGGCATGTTAACATTACTCTCTGCTTTCCACTAGACTAATTGTTTCTCAAATGTCAGTTATAATACTCCTGAAATTAGAAAGTTTTAATTAACTTGCATATTTTACATGATAAATGTGATACAATATAGATATATATCAATCTTTTGGTAGAAACCATTTTTTTTTTCTCTCATAAGTCAGATATGGACCTTAATTATGGAACATAGGGTGCCTATGTAATGGCAACGGTTACAATACTATTTACTGTTGAAAAGGACAAGGCATTAAAGTAACGCATTAGTTTCATTAATATTCTTCATATTACGATTTTGCCATGTGTTATCTTACTGTCTCACTCTGATCATCCCATTAATAAATAGCTCATGGCCACAAGTAAATGCAGAAGAGGTTTCCTATTCACATTTTTTTGTGTCCAGGTGCTTGTTAATCAATTAAAAGGTGTTGCTCCATCAATACAAAATTCAATATCGGAGTTGAGTGAGGAAGTGAACAATATATCCACCAACCTTCCTCAAGTGACAAATCACCATGGAAGATCTACCTCACCTGTTCAAGCACAAAGTACTGGAAGGACAATGGTAGTTTTGCTTGCACATTATGTTCATATTTTATCATACTACCAAATACTACGTAATTGAAGTATTCTAATATGTGGTAATATGCCATCTAATGTTCAGGAAAGTAGCAGTGATGAGATCACAGATGTTACCTCCAGATTATCTTCAGTTCATATTGATAAAGTTTCATCTAACCCCGCTGCATTAAAACTTCCACCTCTATTTAGTTTGACACCTAATTCTACTGCAAAAAGTGGGAACTTCCACAAGAGACAAACTCAAGTTCATGCTAACCAAGTATCCGAAAACTTGCCTCAAGAACAAACTGTATTGAATAGCCAAGTAAATACATCACAAACAGGTTAGTTATATAACTCCCCCTCTTGATAGTGTAATAAACATTATATATTGTAGCTTTAGTTTTCAGTTTATAAGTCCATGTTTTTTATGTTTTGCAGACAGTGAAAATGATTATGTTCGTAACTTAAAGAAATCCGTGAGGGAGTCAGCTTTGTCAACACGATCTAGCAATACGAACCAACTACAAGATAGTCAATCTGATGATGGCTCTGAACATTTCTTTGTTCCCCTTTCTGGAGCTGGTTTTTCTCGTGTTGGCCCAGAAAAAAAATTAGCTTCTACAAGAAGTAAACAGCTGTTTGTATCTGATTTGCATAATTCCTTGGTAGAGAGTCGTGTTTCAGATGGGTTCAAGTATAGTGAATCATATGAGACATCTAGTAACTTGGATATGGTGAATGAGTATGATGGGATAAATGGTTATGTGTCTGCTGCTGCCTCAAATTATGCAGAATCTGAGGGACGATTGTCATTTTATGACGTGGAGGAAACTCATGATCAAGTATTCTCACCTCCTTTCCTAATGGATGCATCTCTGTCAGCAGACGCATTTGAGGATTTACTTGGTATGTTTTTTTCCTGACTGAAAAACCTTTCAACTTTTGACTGTAGAGGTGGCAATAAAAGCCCAATTACTTTTGCCTTTAAGGGTTAGCTTTATCACTATGGGTCAAATAAGCTTCTTGTATCTAAAACAAAACGGTTATTGATATTGCGTACAACCTCCTAAATCGATTTACAAGTTAAGTTTTCCTAGTAATGATATAGTTTGTTACTTTGTTTAATTTTTGTTTTACAACCTTTTACTTTTATAACATGGACAAATACGTTTTGCGGGTCAAAACCCGTTTCAGAAAGGTATTCACCCTTTGCTCAACTCAAGTGACCTGCCAACTGAATTTGAAAATTCAAAATTTTAAATTTCAGTGTCCTGTCCGTTCAAGAATGCATCATATTCTTTGATTGTATCCTACTGCATGAATGCTACACAGTTCTTTGACTAATGAGATGTTTTGATAATGTCTTTTATAAGACTGATGATATGATAATGTCTTCTATAAGACTGTTAAAGTGAGGAATTTGATGAAGCAGTAATGAAGTTATACTTAATATTTATACATAAATTCTTATCTCTTATCAATATCCGAATTCTTAACTACCAATTCCTATATGCAGCACCTCTCTCTGAAACTGAAGCGGCGTTGATGGAGCATTAAAAGGAGATCCGAGAGTATAGGCTGACGATGGTGTTGTATTCTCAAGAAGATGATATAGTTACTATAGTTGATTTAGTTTTGGGATGTGATTATGTGTTTCTCTCTAATCAATTAGATTTACCCGGTGCTTGTATGTTTCACACATTTGGTCCGCAGAAGATGACAACTCTGGTCCGCAGAAGATGACAACTCTGGTCTAGGTATCTGGCTGGTTGTAGTTCAAGCCTCAACCATCTTGGTTGGATCTGGGCCATCTGGTAATGACATATTACTGCTAGGCATCTTTTGATGTTTTTGTCAGATTAAAAAGATTGATGGCAGACAGTGTCAACTTATGCTGTTGACCCACTAATACTTATGTCGGAAAGAAACTGTATCATAGCCTGTGGCAGGTATATGATGTCAGCTATTGGTTGCTTTTGATCAAATATTGGAGCTGTAAAATCTGGTTGATTCTTTTGTTTTGTAATCTTAGAAGTCATATCTGACTTGTAAAAGAAGAGAATTGGTAGCCATTTCTATTCATTGTTTCTTGTCCATTTGTTTATTGAGCGAGGTTGTATGGTTTAGTGTGAATTTATGCCACCCTCTCTTGTGCTTGTTTTCCGCTTGCTTTTGTTTTGCTTTTACAGTCTGTGTTTGTATTTTAACTTTTTGTATTGGTTAAAAGGCTAAACCCTAAAGCCACAAACATTCTCTTCAATTTTATCAAGATAGATCATGATTATTTTTTTCGAACATTCTGTCGGTACATGATATTAGGGAAATCTCACCATATAATGGTGAAGTCTTGCATGTATCTTAGATAACGAGATGCTGACTATAGGCCGTTACAAGTATTCGGAAGGAAAAACCCCAAGACTTGTTATCTTTAAAGATCGAACTCAAGACTTTGGGTAAAACCTGATAGTGCTTTTGACCAGTTGGATTAGTTATGATTGCCAGATAGATCATGATGATTATAACTAAAGCTAAAAATGCTTTCAATTTAGTTGGGTGTGTTATAAATTATAAGAGATTTTAGTTAATATCATGTAGTTATCTTACAACTACAGAGCAAATGAAGTTATAAGTTTGATCTTTATAGGAGGTTTTACCCGTAAGTGATAAGTTCAATTTTTAGGGGTGAAATGTTTTGTAATTCAAAATATACTACAGTTACAATCAGGCAATTAAATTGGAATAACTAAAATACTTAGATAGATAAATTTGATGTCTCTAGAAAGAGAACTTTAACAACTTCATGTCTTATGAATTTTTTTGAGGAGGTATACTAACAGAGAAAAAGTAAATTAATTGAAAGTTACATATGCAAATCAATGCACCTTGGATAAACCTATAACTTTATCTTTACACAATCATTTTTTAGAGATAATGATGAGCTAAAATAGACCATTTACACATGCATGAGTTGTAGTTATTGGGGGGTTTTAAGCGACAACTTTATCTATTACAAATCAACTAAGATAGGACATACCGTTTCCTTCATGGTTGTGTCTTAATTACTACATTTGGGAATTGGGACCATTTAATTTAAATATTGTAACATGATTTATCGTTATTTTACTTAACTAAACAAACATAATCATCCAAGGACCCCAACAACATGAATGAAGAAGTTATCATGAAATATGAAGATAGTTCACCAAACTTTTATCTTTTGTAAATGAAAACATAATTGTATCGTATATATATTGAAGGGAAATGATATTAAAACATAGTTTAGTAATCCTTTAAAAACTTTAAAACATGATAAAAGTAATTCACTCATTATCTTTTTATATCATTTTTTGATTCAACCAAGTGCCATAAGATTTAAAAAAAATATATTTAAGAGGGTTAATCGTTTAAGACCTATTAACAAAATCAACAAAAGATATCCTCAACAATACACCCCATAATCTATATCTTTAATCTCCTAAAACCTGTTAACAAAATCAACAAATAATATCCTTTAAAAAACACCCCATAATCTATTTCATATATCATTTTAATATCATTTAACAAACATATACTGTACAAGAATCAAACAAAATACCTTTAGAAAACTCAATGCCAAAAAGAAAAAGAAAACATTCAATAACAAAATAAAAGAAAAAAAAAATAATTTGATGTTTGTTAATTCTGTAGTACCAAACAAGAAGAACCAGCGAAAAACCAAACATATATATATATATATTTCTTTCTCTCTCCGATCAAAATTTCCTCAAAAAAAAAATAAAAAATTACAATTATAATCCCTTCTGTTATCTTCTTTTGACTTTTTTTTTTCCTTCCTGTGATATGATATGAAATGATATGATTCTGCTTCCTTCCTCAAACCAACCTCACGTATGTTCACCCTCATTTTATTCTTTATTTATTATTATTTTTATCTATTTATCATCAATTTTTCATCTATAATTTATAATTTTAATTATCTGTACGTTTTTCAATTTCACACATATATATGTATATATATCCCGATTTCGCTATATCTATATAGTATATATGTGAAATAAATTAGGGTTTCTGCATTATATTGATATAATTGTTGTTAACCTAATTTAATTTATTTTGTTATATGCAGGAGATAATTGTTTTGTGAAGGTTTATATGTTTAGAATTTATGTATAGCGATTAGTTTGAAGATCATGTGGTTTTTCGATGCTGTTT
>JANDBE010000045.1:31097267-31112528 GCA_024320915.1 Erigeron philadelphicus | reverse complement strand
CAATCCTGGTTTATACTCATAAGAAATAAGGAGAACACAATACCCAATGGATAAATTTGCATAACATCAATCAAACTCATATTTCTAGGTTGTAAAATTGTAACCCAAAAATAAACAAAAACAATATTATTATTATTTTCAATCTAACAACCGGAGTCTTAGCTCAATCAACAAAACTAATTGGTTTTGACTACGAAATTATATTTTAATCAACAAGACCAATAAGATTGATTTAACAAACTTTAATGTTTTTAAAACCTTAAATCATCATAGTATTTATACCTATATATATTTTTTTCTTCTAAAGAGAAACAAACCTATACAAATAATATGATACGAATTGGTTGAGCGGGACTGCTTGACTTTAGCTGAAAGTAGAAAAGAGCATGACGGATCTGGACTTTAGCTGTTTAACCATGACTTTAAATATATATTTTTAGAGTTGTTTGAGAGAATTGAGAGATAAAGACATAAAAAAGTTTCATGTGTGTTTAGAAAGGAGAGGGAGTTGTTGAAGACAATAAAGAGATAATAGTACATTAGTACTTAGATCATTTAATTTTCATGTAAGGTGCTACTGTTTTTGATTCAAAAAAGAGAGTAAATGTTTTACTAGAAAGTGGATATAAAGGCAGAGTAAGAGAAAATGAGTCCAAAGCAGGATCCAAAAAAACATAAGAGTATGATGTATCACTATTTTGTCAAAAACGAAAGCTCTAAAATTTAATTGGGAATAGAATGAATGGTGCAAAATTAAATACTTTGGGCATATGAGTGTGTCCTGTGTTTAAAAACAAGATGATCAATGGATAGTCAAAATAGTAAAACTAATATTTGAGTTTAGGAAAAAGGTAAAATGTTTAAGATGTAAAAGGATCAAAATGTTTTTATAGCTAACTTGTTAAGTGAGGGACTTCAGAAAATTCAGGTAAAGACATTCGTTGATAGATGATACAAAATCAAAGTTCAAAGACGTTGGGTGATTAAAAACAAATTGCAGTGTTAAAAATGCTCAAATTTTTGACAACCACGATTTGTGATAATAACTCTAAATTAGAAACTCACCACATCATTCGGGTTGGTGGACAGAATCCGATGGAGATGGGGTTTCTGTTTTTGCAAGTAAAATAATATGGATCGATCATTGTTCGTTGTCTAATTGTATATGGATCTTCATTTGTCACTATATCTAACAATTACATGAATCATCATGATAAAGCCATGTTGTTGGGACATAGTGATAGTTTTACACCAGGTAAAGCCATGCAAGTCACCGTTGCTTTCAACCACTTTGGTGAAAGGCTTAATCAAAGATTGCCAAGGTACATTTACATACTATTATATAGTACTAATTAAAACTCAAATTTATTAAGAGACTTTTTTTTTATAGTGTATACTTTCTTGATGCATGCTAAGTTTTAGTTAAGTTTTTAAATGAAATCTTGCAGATGTTGACATGGGCATTTCCGTGTGGTGAACAATGACTGTACGCATTGGGAAACATATGCAATTGGTGGAGGTGCAGATCCTACCATCTATAGCCAAGGCAATAGATTTTTGGCACCAAATAATAGATTTGATGAAAAGCAGGTCACGAAACACAGTGATGCGGCGGAAAGGGAATGGAAGCACTGAAACTGGATGTCGGAAGGGGACTTGATGTTAAATGGTGCATACTTTGTTGATTCGGGCAGCGTATTATTATCTTCAAGAGTGGCGAGTTTACCTGCCAGACAGTCATCACTAGTGGGGATTATAACCCGAACCGCGCTGGTGTACTCAACTGCAGAAGATGAGGGTCTCGTTGCTGATCATCATGGATGTTTATTTTTATTTATATATAGCACATCAAAAGCATTACATTTGTACATAACATACTTATGAGTAGAAGCTAGCTCATGATCAACCTTTGTCCTTGGTTGCATATGAATTATAAAGACAAAAGAGTCATTAATTCATATGGACTGAGAAATCAAATAATGCAAAAGAGTTGACCAGATGAATATATATCTATGAATCTATCTATTTACTCTACATATTACTTCTTTGATGTACACAAAGCAACACATTCGGTTACCATACACACATCTAGCTAGCACCATACGCACATCTAGCGACCACCATACGCATACTTGCAGCTAGATCTAGCTAGCTAGATGCGTGTATTGGTACATAAATGTTATTAAAACATACATCATACATGCATTTAGGTGTGTATAAACAATATATACATTTTCCTTTGGTATTAATCTCATTATTACGTTATAGAAGAAGCTGAAATTACTTATTAGTCAGCACCGAATACATCTACAATGTACCTATGTAGAAGTGGCAAAGGAGCTATGCTCAAACTAAATATATCTAAATGTTGTTATACCACTTATACAAAATTTGCTTATATATTTGTACTTTGATCAATTTCATAGTAGAAAGTAGATACAGTTACTAGAATAATTGTCTTTACAATTTATTTTAGTTGAAGACTTGAAGCTTTCTTGGACCGACTTTTGGGACATAAAAAACAAGAAAAAGGAATGTATTTGACTATTTTCCAGTGTGTGACATAAAGTGGACTTAATGGGCCGTCAATCATGGGGTGGGCCCATGAAGCCATGGGTTTTCAACATACATGATTAACGTGCATGAAATTACAGTCCATGCTCTTCTTTGCTTTTATTCTACTGGATAAGAGAAATTATATGGCTTTCATATTCATACTGCCTTCCGTCCTGAAAAAATAAAAATAAAATAAAATTTAACATAGATACTATTTATTTACTATTTAATAATATCTATATCTATTATTATAAAGCGAAAGAATAATTTTATCTACACAATAGTAATTATTACGAGTATGTCACAGTATAGCTTTTTAAGAAAGAAATATTCCATTCCCATGGTCCATCTCTTTTAAATCAACTAAGCTTATAAAACATAAAAATTACCATATTGCGCAAAAAAAAAAAAAAAAAAATCCTTTTTCTACTAATTACACAATACAGCTTATATTAGCAAGGGATCTTCAATTCTTCATTATGCAGCGATACTCATACTTATTTTGATCATAACACAATATTAATTATTTTAGCAAATTTATTTTATATATTGACATATGGTTCGATTTAGTAATTATAACATTTTTAATGCAACGAAAATCCCTATAATAAATTACCATGAGTCACATAGCGGTAAGATATTTCATCATTTGTGAAAAGTGTAACTGTATTCATATTTCTTGGACCATATAATATATGGCATTACAAAACTAAACTAGGTTTGATTTGATAGATATCAAATCTTGTAATACATAAATTTGTAGATTTAATGCACAAGACCCTAAAGTTGAAAAACTATAATCCTTCTATACGTACTCTCTCTCACAATTGAATAGTAATCTAGAAGAGTAAGAAACCTGCTAGAGCAGCAGCACCAGATGCGAGGGTCTCCTTTAAGATAGCAGCCGCATCAGACTCGGACTCTGGTGCTTCGCCGGCGTCTGCTTCTTCAGACGCAGGTGCCTCAGAGTCAGAATCTGGTGACTCGGCTGATTCTGGAGCTTCAGAGGAATCTGGTTCAGGCGGGCTAGCAGCTGAATCATCGGCGGATGGGCTAGGCGATGACCCATCATCACTAGAGGAACCAGGGGACGGTGCAGCATTAGGGGAGGAACCATCGGCTGAAGATGGAGCTTTACCCGAGTCGGGGCTTGCGGCTGGTGATGGTGTTGCGGCCTTGCCACCAGCACCCTTTGGTGGTGCTGCTTTCGGCGTCTCGGCTGCGTTGGCGAGGCCGACAATAGCGATGAAAACAAGGGCAACGACAACCAATTGGCGTGCCATAATGCACAAATATGAACTTGTTTGAAAGACGGGAACTTTATCTGAATGGTCGATAATGCATAACTTTTCTATATAATATAAATGTACAAGAGAAACACTGTTTATTCATATATCCCAATGGACGAAATTGATCAGAAGTTTTTTATAAATAGTTAAATCAAAAGAGAATGAGAGATAGGTGTGAGGTGCAGATATAAATTAGGGAGAGAATTTTGGGGTTCTTGTAAAAACATTTTTTTTACCAATTCAAAGTACTCTCAAAACAGAAACAAACATATTTGGATTCATACTATAATAAGCACCTTAAAGTAGCACCTAAAAATTTGTTAAATGATGGTAAAAATGTGCAACTTGAACCTATAACCCAAATCAGATTCCAACACTACCTATAGCCAAAATCCAGGACATATATAAGGTGATCGTAATCCCTTGAATAATGAAGGAACCTAGTAATCTAGTATCAAGCGCAGTTTCGTCAAAAGAGATCGAATGATTGAACACCATCTTTTTCGAACATAGTAGAAAAAGATGAGACATACGAACTGATTTCTGTAGGCAAGTTTAGAGTATTTGCAGAAGTTGAGTACATAAATCCTAAAGACTCGTTACATATAATTTGAAGGTGAGTAACAGTGGGCGGGTGGGGATGAAAAGATATAGGTTACCAGACAAGCTATCAAGCCACAGTCATGACAATAATAGGCTCAAACACAAGACAAGAATCAACGAGCCCTGTTGCCTAAATGTTAAAATCTATAATCTCTATGCCCATATAAAAACAGTAGTTAGTTTTTATAAGATATAGAGTGCACAAGCTGATATGAAAGCAAAAAGCCAGAAAGATGCAGAACATGTTCTTCTAATAGCATGTTAAATATCATGATCAAGCAAGTATATTGTTTCATCATAATCTAACAAGTGAGAACACTGTTCAAACTTCTTCTGCAATGAAGAGGGAGTAAGAATTTTCTTGTTTCTATTTCTAACAAAGATTCTAAGATGAATAGACTAAGTAGAAATGAGGGCCATACCAAATTACTACTTATATCTCCATAACCATAGCAAAAAGACACCTATTTACTTCATTCAGCCAATTCATTTCAGGCAATGAATGCTAACATCACTGATTTCACTTACTCCCCGGGAACTAAAATCAAACAGGAACAGTACACCAACTGGAGTAGGCTGATAATATAATATAAGGACCACAAAGACGCAAATCATATACTTACTTAAATCAAGTTAAACAGTTATTTTATTAAGGCAAAAACTTTCTCACAAACCTATACATCCACCTATGTCCCTTACAGGACATGAACCCACAACGTTGGTAATGTGAGGCACCTTTGAGAGCGTTGAACTAAAGGCTTGTTTAGAACGTCGGTAGCATGTAAAACAACATAATCAGCAACTACTTAATTTTAACCAAAAACCTATCACATATGTAAGTAGAAAACCCCCAATTCAAAACTGTCTTGAAATACACATAAAGTAAGTAACTTTCTTTAACAAACAAGATACCATGATATCCATTAGCGCAGTTCGGCTACAAACATGTTAATTCACATCTAATTACATTGCAACCTCCAAAAACCAAAAGATACCATCTTGAATTAGAAATCGTCTTGCCTAAGGCACACAAAGGTGCATCAAGGCGATCTCCAAACGCATCAAACTATTGTACGCAGTGACCTTACGGAAGGCGGATCAAAAGCATGTCTCAGTGACGCGTTGAAGTAAGAATCGCCTAACATATAATGCACACCTCATGGACAGCCTACTTTTTTATATCCTCTCCTAATGTCTCTTTGCATACTTCAGGTACATAATTGAAGTATTCCAAGTAGGTTTTTAGGTAGAGATTATGTACAAGTAAATTCAAATATTTATATGGTCAAAAACACTATGCAGAAGTAATTAAACTAGTATGTATTTTTGTACTCAACGCATACGCCGCCTAGTGCCTAATACCTCGGTTTTTTAACCCTTATCACCTAGGAGCTCCTAACGCCTTCTAAAACCAAAGATATAATTCCAATAGATACTCATACTTAAACCCAATTCTAAAAGCAGTCTCTCTAAAAGTATATCATCTAAATCCCACATTCCCACCTCCCCCGTATCCTACCCTGTTGGAATTCGGTATCGTTTTACTCATATCTAAACCCACAAACAAAGATTAATCCATACACAAACCATTAAAATAAAAAAACACACAAACATAAAGTTAATAACTTGAAATATCAAGATAGATTATTAAACACATTCAATTCAATTAAAAAGTTAATTAACTATCAAAACACAAAAATGAGTTTCATTTCTCACCAGACAATTAACCGAAAATAAAAAAGGAGACCATTTTCCTTAAGTCTTTCTCCTCAAACGCTTTCTTAATTTCTTTAACTTGTGTTTATTCATCTTCTTCTTTCTTTTTTTCTTCACACTATCTGCCCATATTTTATGCCCATTTTCATTTTCACCATCCATAATAATTTCTTGTTGAATTAACCCAGTTGGGTGTAAAAAATGTTCAAGTGAAAAAGATGGGTAAAAAGTTAGCGACTTTCGTGGGTTGGAGACAGGGGTCCAAAATGGGTTTGGAGAAACGGGTTGTGGGTCAAGAAAACGGGTTGGTATTGAGTTGACTCGTTTGTTGAGATTGGTGATTAGGGTTGTGGAAATGGGTGGTTTCTTTCGAGCTAGTTTTTGGAGAAAAGAAGCCATTGATGTAAAAACATAAAAATGGATCTGTGTTTTCTTGTTTTTTAGGGTTTTAGTGAGTTTTAAATTGTGGAATTAAAAAATTAAAAAAAAATAAAGAAAAAATGAAAAAGAAAAAGATGCATTTGCCCCCATGCAGGATCGAACTACAGACCTCCAGTTTACAAGACTGGCGCTCTACCACTGAGCTATAGGGGCTTTGTGTCTGTTGTGTATTACCTTATTTTTAAAACAATTATTGTGCTTTACATATGTTTAATTAGTTTAGATTTTGAAAAATGATAACTTGATTAATTTGGTTGAGTACTAATATGTCCAAAATGTGATGCTAGCATGACAGATAAATGTTAAGATTAAGAAATAAAATAAGAAAAATGCATATATGAGCATTAGATATTAAGACATATTTATAGGTTTATTTAGTTAGTCACATATAATGTACGTATGAAATAGAAGATTGATTCTTGATTCGGGGCGGTTAAAGACTGTTATTTTATTGATGGTGATAACTTTTGTTTATTGCGTGATTGATCTTCTATATACATAGTAGAGCGCGCTATTTTCGTTCCCTTTTTTTTTAACTCATCTACCTGGCTAATGTATTAGGCCCGTCGAACATTTAAACCCGGCCATGTACTTGTATACATGTTTACTGTTTGACATATGTTTTGTATAAGGATCTTGTTGATTAGTTGATCTTTCTAAATTCTAGCTAATTGTTAGAATGGCGAAGACACCTTTGCAAATTTGTTTGATCAACTCCTTACAATTCGGGCGAAAATAAACACTTATAGGGTTGATGATGGGCTTGTTGGGTTGATGGGTTGGCAGGTTCATATCTCTCAACCCAAACCCAATCCTGTTTGGTTATGTCAAAAAGTTGACCCCTAACAGATTATGACCCATGTTAAAGGCAAAGGTATGCTAGAAATAGATATAATGTTACAAATACATATGAATTTCGTTGCCTGTTAGTGAACCAATGCCATAGTTTGATCCTGTTTGTAAATGCCTGAAACGTGTTCATTATGAGATACTTAGGATCATCATCATCAGAGTTACATAAAATATAATATTTATTAGGATTCATCAAGTATTTTATTACATCGAAAGCAGGTTTAACCCAAACAAGAGTTTAGACCTACAAGATAACGCTCAGTTCAAAATAAAAGTAAAAAAAAAAAAAAAAAGTCTGCACTCCTCACACACACTATATATATAATCTTATTGAAGTACAAGATAAACGCAGCCTGATAGATCACAGTGCTGATATTTATTCGATTACTGAAAATATATAGTAACCTGGCATCAGAAGCTCTTCCAGATATTGGTGTCTCATGGATGGATATGATAGTGGTTTAATATGGTTCAAGAAGCCCGGTTTGGTCATGGCAACAAGTGAAAGCAATATGTTTTTCCATCAAGCGGTGACACTCAGGGCAACGCATGTCTTCTGGAATTCTACCTGCAGTAATGGGAAATTCAAAACGGCAGCAGTTATTTGCTGCACTGTGAAGCTTGTCGTGGTAATCTGTAAATGACATATCAAAACCCCTGTTGGGGATATGTTCCTTCCAAAGGTCAAAGTCAGTTGGGGTTTGCAACATTGTGGATCCATGTCCATTTGTAAGAATCTGTGATCCCTTGCATAGCAAAGCCCATGATCCGTCCTTGTCATAGCTGAGTAGTTTCTTGATTTGAAGCATTATGACGTCTTGATCATCAGCCCGCTTTAGTTGGATCTTGGAGAATAACATGCTTTCTATGCGGGTCCAAAAGAACCAGATCAGGGTGGTTTCTTGCCAGCAGTAACTAAGCTTTTCCACATTTATTGCGGCAATTGCTCTACGAACAGATTCTCTTTTCTTGCTTCTCCCAACATAGGCCATTTCTAGTGGGATGCGTGCAGCACTTGCCATTGCACGTGCATTTCTGGTGAATTTGCGAATCCATTCAATGTCGTCCCCTCCATACAAGAAGATGTATTTGTCCTCTCTTATCTAAAACATGAAACACACCCATTCAATATATGTTAAAAAAAAAAAAAAAATGGACCAAGTTTTTTGACCACCCATTCAATTTATGTAAAAACAAAAAGTGCATCAGACACATGTCAGCACCAGAATTAAAGAGACTATTTTCATGATCCTTCCGTATAAACTATAGTGTAAAAAGGTAAATCTTGAACTAACCCAGTTGAGTATGGTTGGGTCCATGCCACTGACTAGCAACTCTAGCCTCCAAGTTTCATCTCTCCACAAAGCTTCCTCTCTGGCACTAGTGAAAGGGAAGGCATTGCTTCCCCAAATCCACATCATGTGGATAGCATTAGGACTTAACTCTCTTCCTTGTGGGTCCAGCACGACGAGGATAGGCCTGCTCCTAAAGTGCCACCTATCTCCGATACACTTCACCACCACTTTGTCAATAATGGATGGGTGGTCCACCGAGTACCATGGCATACTGTTCTTCATCTCCTCGAATTGGTTGTGCATCGCATCAGTGTACTCAATAGAAGGGTCCACAATAGGTATCCACACGACCTCATACAAAGCATCCATTCTTGACACTTGAAGGCGGGATTCTGACCCTTGCATTCTAGACTCACTGTAAATTTGCTCGAGGATTGAAAGCTCATCTCGGGACATGTCTAGTCCAGATATCAGCAACAATACATTCTTTCTCCTGAGAACTTCTAGCTTGACCTATTGAAGCAAGTTCAACAGAATATTAGTTAAAAACTGCATTGTTGTTGGACCTCTTAAGCCAGGCAATCACTTTAAAACACTATATGTAAAGTTATTTCTCAAACCTGTTTCTTAGAAGCGCCATCAAAAAGTGGCAGTATGTCATCCCTTGGACTAATTAAGATTCTGAGTATTTTCATGTTGTCGATATGGATTGTTTCAAATAGCTGATTGAATGAGTTCCTGAAATCCATTTCCTTCCTGTCTCCTGCATCAATTAAAAAGGAACATAGCTTTAGTCATCTTTATGTATTTGTCTGTATAAACCACAAATCACATAGTAACATACCTATAACACGTTGGCAATCTGCGAGTTGTTTCTTGAGAAACTCAAGTAAGTGGTTGATCTTGAGGATTAAGGTGGATAGCTCCCACGACTGCAATTCCGACGATGATATCCCATACCTGAAGTCATTCAAAATTGCGAATCACTATCTAATTTTAAGACGTACATATTTTTATGCTGTATCAGCGTGCATTAGACAATATCAAAGTTGTACTTACTCATGTCCCATGCTAGTGAGACTAGTAATCTGTGCAGCACAAGCGATGATCCCTCTAACGTTCCAGTAAACAGCAGTAGGAATAGTGTTCATAGCTCTACTCATTGCTGGTACTTCAGTACTAACATACATAGATGGTATCTCCTTGAATTGTATGATGCACTGGGTTAGTTCAAGGACTGAGCGGATGAGTTTATTGAGGGCATCAAATCGAGGTTTCAGTGGCGCCGAGTGCTCCATGATCATTGGTACTTGCCTAAGAATTGCCATGGATTTTGCAAGTTGGTTTGATGAGTAAATTTGAGCTAGAAGCCAGAATTCACCATAGTTCAGTGCAAAAGCAGCAAGGATCAATGCCAGCTTCGCGTCCCAGTGGAAGTTTCCCACAGTGTGAAATAGTGAAAGGGCTGTCGTGTGTCCATCCCCACCACTTAAGCACTTGAACGACATCTAAAGTATTTATAAAACGAGATTTCTATAAATCACATGTGGTATCTAAAGAAAATGAGAATATTAAAGATGTATGCATGCGGTTTTGTGATAGTACCTCACAAGCAAGTTTGTCAATTATATGTGACAATGAATTAAGAATCACAACTGCATTGGCTTGGTGAGGCTTTCCCTCCAGTTTTCTATCCACTTTTTCCACATCTGTATGTCCAACCTACAGAAAGTTCAAGAACCACAGATCATTAGCACAATAATTAGATCCTCTAACTCTTACGAAGTGACAAGATGGGTAAGGTCAGGTTTTGTAACAGTAAAATTTCTTACGGGTCGGATTGGTGATGATTTAAAAAAAAAAAAAATCTAAATCACTGAATAAAACAATAGGTAGTATGCATTTAGATAACTTCAGCCCATCTGACCCATTTAGTTTTTTCTATGTGTTGCCCTTTCTTATTTGTCCCATTTATGTTCCATATGAGATGACACAATCTAAATTAATGCTTTAACATAAACCATGTCAAATGAGGAACATGGAATGTTATATTGGTTGAATAAAAGAAAAAGCAAGTTTGGTGTATAGAACATGATTATACCAGTGAAGTAGATTCAACATTTATGGTGGCATGTCGGAGGATTTCCTCCACAATGTGGACAAGAGGTCTGATATCAACATCAGTGCCATCAGGAAGATGGGTATCAAGCACTTGCTTCATGATCACATTATCATCTGATGCGCTGAAGATGGAGTTTCTTTCACTTCTGTTCTGAGGGTGAATCATCGGATTGTATCCATGACTCCCCATCTCATGCTGCATGGGGTTGTGCATTGGGGTATGCATTGGAGTATGCATCGGGGCATGCAATGGAGTATGCATTGGATTCATCATAGAATTTAGCATCGGGTTGTTTTTGGGACCCATGAGTTGTTGCTGCATTGGATTATTTCCCACACCCATGAGTTGTTGCTGCATTGGATTATTTCCCACACCCATGAGCTGCTGAACTTGGTTAGTCAAAGGACCCAAAAGTTGCTGTTGAGGGCGTTGCTGGTGTGACTGTTGCTGCATTTGGTTCATAGGGTTCATTCCTGAAGTACTTCCGGTTAATGGGTTGGCACTGGCTAGGGGACTGGGGCCTGATACGAGCCTCTGCTCAGGGTTGGATGATGGTAAGTTTTTGTTGGTGAAATTGGACAGTGATTGGTCCATTTTGATGGAAGAAAGGTGAAGTTTTATTATTAAAATTGCTTGTTTGGTTGTGCTCTTTTCTGAGGGTCACCATGCATCCTATAAATATATATTACAAATGGAATAAAGTGGTAGCCAGGAGAATGAATCAACTTCTTTGCTTCTATTGGGGTCAAGAAAAACTTAATGTTACTTTGAAGATTTGTCACTTTTGTAGCATGTACTCTATTATCTAACAGACCGGGGCATCTTTACACTTTTGTCATTTGGAGTCCAAGAATCTACAAACAGCATCAGATGTTGTGTTTCATGCAGCCACTAAACCATATATGCATATGTGTGTTTTACACACTTACACGGGCGGATTCATGATTTGTTGTTACTGGGATTTTTTAGATGTGGCGCTAACAGGGACTAGTGGCGGGTTAGTGATGGAGGAGACTCTGCGAGTGCTCAAATGGGCTAACTAAATAATACTTGTAAAAGAGTAAACGGGCCAGTGCATTTTATATAAATCAATGTTTTCTATACGAAATTAATCTTTATGAATAATGTGTCTTTGTTTTATGATATAAAGTAATGCAGAGGTAGGTTGTAACAAGGTTTCGTTTAATATCACTTCGTTTAGTAACATAACTTTATATGATTCGAAAGGGGCTGGAAAATGAATACAAAGCTGCAGAATAGAGCAAGCAACAAAAACATGCTGTTGATGTTTAAGATTCTTTGCTAATTCTTTCTGCTTTGGAATATATTTATTCTGAACCAGAGAAATGTTAAAGCAAGCAAAATCTAGCACAGGGAAAAGAGAAGGATAGCTTTTTTTTTCCTTCTTTTTTTTTTTTTTGCTTACTGTTAATTAATTAAGACTCAAAAGGGACTTCAAAAGTACAAATGTATCTTATTATTTGCCTTCTTGTTTGTAGTTTAATGGTCGATTGATATAAAAAGCACTTGCAGTTTGTATAAAGTCCTTGCAGACTGCTAATTTATTAAGACTCTAAAGGGACTTCAACATTACAAATATATCTTATTATTTGCTTTCTTGTGTGTAGTTTAATGGTCGATTAATATAATCAGCACTTGCAGTTTAATACTCGTAGTAAACTACATATCTAATTATACTTTGTAGGTAAGCTTTTTGTTATTATATACTAATATACTCTGCACTCCTAATGTATTTTAGTCTAGCAAAAATTCTTTTTCTTTCATTTGCAGTTTAATACATACATAGAAGATGAATTCCGGCAAAATCTCTTTTAAGACATGGAAAGTGAAAAATCTCTTTTAAGATACATGGAAAAGTGAGGCAATCTCGTGGATAGGTGGGCCAAGCGGCCCAGTGCTCGGCCTGGCCTACTTGAGTCAAAGAACCTACCCTAGCCTGTCCTCCTTTTCCAATGCCGAGTTAACGCAAACCACTAATCCAGATTTGAGCAGGCCCTGCCCTGCCCTGGTTAGACACTGAACACAGTGTGTGAACACCAAGTGTGAGCTATGTGACAACTCCAGAAAGAAAAAAAAAAGGCCTTTTAATTTGTGGAAACAGCATATCAACTCAGTAACATATAGCACAATAACTCTAGTTAACATAAAAGAATCTACTATGATTCAAAAATGAAAGGTAAGAAGCTCCTCTGCAACCTTCACCCAATCCGCTCAAAATTAAAAGAAGTTACGCTTGGGACGGTCCTCTGCTACATTAACTTTCATTGCCCTCCCATCCAATTCCTGCATCACATACACATATCACCAGTTCACTAAGACCATAACATGGATATGATATAAACATCTATATAAATTTGAAAGTCTGTAGAAATGACAGTTTCGATCCATTAACTTGTGAATGGATCATTGGGTTAACGGGCCAAATTAGAATTATTAAATATAAGGGGAACGAAATGGGTCAAACAGGTTGAAAGTTGTCCACAGATCGTTTCAAGAAAAATGCATAACATATCACCTAAATGTATTTTATTCAAAGATTAAGATTATTGTTGTAAAAAATTTGTTTTTTCTAATCTAATTAACACAATCATTATATAAAGAAGAGAAACGGACAAAAAAATTTAGGGTCAGCTTATGTATGACCACTTTCAAGTTTCAACTGGAACCCATTTTGACCCAATAGCCAACGTAATAATATGCCCATATCACCATCTCTAGTAGTTTGCAACTTTGCATACCTGTCCATCAAGAGCAGCAATAGCATCGTTCATTTCTGCCTCACTTGCCATTGTTACAAAGCCAAACCCACGTGAACGCCCACTTTCACGATCATAGATGACCCTGGCATCAACCACTTTCCCATGTTCACTGAACGCCTGCTGTAGTCGACCATTATCCACTTGCCATGCCAGATTACCCACATATATCTTGTAAGAAGTAGCTACTACTCGTCTTTCCGGCTGTGAACCTCGTGGTGAGGCTTTATTTACAGTTAGAAGTCTTCCACTTACATCCTGTTTACAAAAATCTTTATATCATAATATGCTCATAACAGATAAGAAAATAACACCCTCTCAACTATACCAGTTTAACTCAACATATAATCATTAGATTACATATTAATTTCAGATAGTTTCGGTTTTACCCTCATTTCTTTAAATTTTAAAAAGGATGGTCTTCTCTAAGACTAGTGCACTTTGAATCAGAATGAATAATCACAGGAAACAAAAACCTATTGACAAATGTAAGGGAGTTGAGCTTTTATCATATTCTTCTTGGACTCAAGCTGAGCTCTTTTCGGTACAAAAAATGACTTTAAAAACAAATAACAAGTAAAACTCAAGTTACAAAGATTCAACTAGTATTCTTATTGAACTTTGCGAGCCCTGTGTAGTATGTCCTACACAACGTTATCCAGGTTGGCTAAGGATTTGAGGTTTTATTCAACTTTCAAGCTCGAATTCAAACTTTATTGAACTCTCAATTTGAGCTTGAAACTAGCTTGTTTTATTAAGGATGATTTTTAGTGTATAACTTTGACTTATTCGGACTGTTAAACCAAGCTCGAATCTTTCTCAAGCTCGCGTTACGATGGCTCATCGACTTATAAAGTCAAGTTTTAGCTAAGTATTAACATTTTCAAGTCCCCATTTGCAGCCGTAGATGTAAGCATTTCTCAAGAGGTATACATGGTTTTCTTTTTTCTCTTTCTGTTTTTCAGTCAAGATTAAGATTGCGTATATATCAAATTTACAAAAAAGCATAACATAATAGCACAATATACACAAATAAGAAACCAACTAAGAGCAAGAAAAAGAGAAACTTTACATATCCATTGAACTTCTCCACAGCTTTATCCGCTTCTTCCACTGTACTCATTGTCACAAACCCAAACCCTCTACTTTGTTCAGTATCTCTATTATATATCACCTACAAAACACACATTGAATTCACCACTATAAAGATTCATAATACCGACATACACAACGATCTCCAAAGTGGTCTAGTGGTAAGGCGTCCTGAAGGCGTCTCTTCTAATTCTAACCAGGGGTCAATTCTCACCTCATTGGGTAAACATTTTAGGATGGTCAGCAAAAAAGTCTAGGACGCGGCCACTATATATCAAAATTAAAGGCTTTACTTTTCACTTTCTACATTTGTAGGATTGGATTATTTGGGGGTTTTCCGAGAGTCCTGAGTTTCATCTCAGACATGCATGGTTCGAGCTCCACATACTGCCCAATTGGATGTTATTGTGGTGTCTCGAATCCTAACTACTAACCAGTAACTACTAACTCATTCAAAAAAAAAAAAATAATAGATAAAAAAATATGTGAAAAGTTTTTAAAGCATACAACCTACTGAG
>JANDBE010000045.1:30967728-30980644 GCA_024320915.1 Erigeron philadelphicus | reverse complement strand
CCTCACGCTCTCACCTTTGCTCGTTTCGCTCACAGGCCCGTTTCTTTCTTCTTCTCCTTTTCCATTTCCACTATATATATATATATATAGGATTCATTCATGCTGTTTTGTTTTATTTACTCATAGTAGTTTAAAAGAATTGAAATGAAGTGAATAACTATATATATATATATAAAATAAAATAAAATACAAACAGGTATGGAAGGAAATATGAAAGTGGGGAGGATGAGATGAAGCGGAGGTATTCTATATTTGTAGATAGTTTGGAGACCATCCGATCACATAATAACAAGGGCCTCCCTTACACTCTTGGACTCAACGGTATACACTTTCTTCTTCTTCTTCTTCTTATAACCTTGTCATTTCTTTTGCCAAAATTTATTATGTCCCTTCCTTAATTAGATTACTACTTTATATTCCATGATTTCACTTCTTTTTCTTTTTAATCCACGCTTTAAGTTAATATCAGCCTTAGTAATTTACATAGAAATACAAGGCAATCGGTCACTCCTTTTTTATAGCAAAACTTAGACGTTTAAAAACTAAGAGAGGGTACCCTTCCATGGCCACAACCATCTGTTCCACAATACTGATAATAGGATCCCAAGCTTTGACCTTATCCATATTCTCACTCATAGGAACCCCAAGATAAAACAAACGGTAATGATCCCGTAGAGACAATATTCAGCAGCTACATCACGCTTGGATACTTTATATATATATATCCATTTCTCTCTCATGCTTAACCCTTAATATTATTAACTTATCAAACTTGGATACTTTATATATATATATATATATCACTATTGATTGATTGATTGATTGCTTCATGTATCAAATCATTTTATTAGTAGTATTTTTAATTTATTTTTGGTCACTGCTTGCTTATCGTCCTTGCTTTTATGCTATTTAAAAACAAAACAGAGTTTGCTGATATGACATGGGAAGAATTCAGCAAAAACAAACTCGGAGCCGCCCAGCACTGCTCTGCTACTAAAAAGGGCAATCACAAACTCACTGATGCTGTCCTTCCTTTGGCGGTATACTACTGCTTGCCTAAAATCCTTATTTGTTTCCCTTCTTACGAAACCAACTAATACGTCTAAACCTGGATTTGTATAACAATAATAAAAAGGATTTGATTGATCAATAAAGGAATAATCTCTGAATTTTGAAATCCACCACTTATTTCAATTGTCTAATTGATTTTGTATCAACTTTTCAGGGATTATAAGGGTAGGTTATGCTTAATTGTTTCACAATATATATGTTCTCTTATTAATTTCTCTCTCTATATATATATCCATAATGCATTGCAGCAAGATTGGAGGAAAACGGGAATTGTGAGCCCGGTCAAGAATCAAGGATCATGTGGATCTTGTTGGACATTCAGGTATATCTTCTGCATTAATCAAGCTCACTCAAGACCTTGCCAACTGATTGATAGTTTAAATTAGTAGCAAAATGATGATTTCAATCATTCTTCATATTTTTTGTTATATATATAGCACAACTGGAGCCCTTGAGGCTGCTTATGCCCAAGCATATGGGAAGTCAGTCTCTTTGTCTGAGCAACAACTTGTAGACTGTGCCGGTGATTTTAATAACTTTGGCTGTAATGGTGGGTTGCCTTCCCAAGCTTACGAGTACATCAAATACAATGGTGGGCTTGACTCTGAGGAAGCATATCCTTATACTGGAAAAGACGGTGCTTGCAAATACTCATCTGAGAATGCTGCAGTCCGTGTCCTTGATGCTGTTAACATCACCATGGTAATATATATATATATATATATATATACAATATAGTGAAGGGTGATAACGAAAATTAAAAAAGGTTAAATGCCCGGGAACCCTTTAGTCCCATGTTTCCTTCCGGTCTAGTGACCCTGCAACGTTGTCTAGTGATAAGACCTAGAAACTTTAGTTAGGGAATGAAGATTCGAAACCCTGCCTATTTCAGTACAAAGCCGCTTTTTACTGGGGCAGATGGTCATGTTTCGGACTTTGGGTGATAATCAAAATGAATATATATGTAAATATATTATGTGACTAGTAAATTTGTTTATTATAGGGTGCTGAGGATGAATTAAAGCATGCGGTGGGTGTTGTTCGTCCAGTGAGCGTGGCATTTCAGGTGATTTCGAACTTCAGACTTTACACCGGAGGAGTTTTCACAAGTGACAACTGCGGGACTGATCCGATGGTGAGTTTCTTTTTGTTATAATAAGATATATTATATAATAACATTTAATTTGCTGTTTCTATCAATCTAATCTACCGAATATTATGAACCATGAATATGGGAAAGGTTTGTATTAGTAATCCTAAAAGTTGCAGGAACCCTAGGAACTTTCTTTAAATTAGAATTATTTACCACTCCGTATATGATTGGTTACAAATGTTCATATGACTATATAATTGTTTACAAATATTCATATGACTATCTATATACATTTGATCATCACACATTGCATACATATGTTCCACTTGCATACATATGCTCATAGCACATGTGATCATATAATCCATGTCTCCACTTAATTGTATAGAATAACTCAAAAAACATATAAAGAAAAACATATAAAGAATAATCAACGATTAAGCTTGATTTAATAAGTTCCTAAGGGTTTCTGCAATTTTTGGGTTCCTAAAATAACTTTTATATTATATATATATATATGTATATATATTTATATTGTTTGTTTGTATGTGTTTCATTACTGGATTATTGATTCAACAACAGGATGTGAACCATGCGGTTGTTGCCGTTGGATATGGTGTTGAAGATGGTATCCCATACTGGCTCATTAAGAACTCATGGGGAGCAGATTGGGGTTTGAACGGTTACTTTAAGATGGAGATGGGCAAAAACATGTGTGGTATGTCACTAAGAACTCACTCTTTTTCTTCTATGTCATTTCTACGTATGATGAAAATTTAATAGAAAAATGCTAACTTTACTAACAAATTACAAACAAATCTCTACAAATTGGTGTATCATCAATGAAATAAAGAGAGAGAATATAAAAAGAGAACATAGCTTTACATGTAATTGATACACCTAAGTTGCCACATGATAAAAATGTGTTTGCAATTGTTTGTGAACCTAATTGCTCGATTCAGTTGTACAAAACAATAAGTATCATGACCGGTGATATAATAATAAAACAACAAATGAGTGAAAGATATAGAATTAAAACCATGAAATTACCAACAAGAATGAATGAATTTTTAAGAATGAAGGATTTAGTCTGAGAATTATGTTGTTAACCTACTGTAAAAAGCTAACCGTGATAGTTGTCGATGCAATGTAATGCAGGTGTGGCAACGTGTGCATCGTACCCTATTGTTGCCTAGACATCTCCATCAGATGGATGCTTATGGAATCAAACCATACTGTTTCCACGGACAAGGTCCTTTGTAAAAAAAAGCTTTATATTGTCAACTTGTTGTATTAATTAGTTAATGGTTCAAACATGTCAGTAAGGTGTTAACTTTCATACATAAATGGGGTGATCCTATGATCACGTATTTGTAAATCTTCTCTGGTATGCCGAGAAGCACACATTGTTAACTAGTTATATATGATACGCAATTACTTTGTACTTCATATTTTTTTAAATGTACTAGATACGCCTACGGGCTTTTAGATCTGAAGAACTCAATAACCCACAATCAACAAAAATGGTTCAATGAAAAGTGTGCTTATAAATAACATGCACCAGCACTATAGGAGTTCACTATTACAGATTTGGGCTTTTCAATTATTTCATGGAATTGGAGGTTAATTATCTAGACAGCGAACCACTAGGTAATAGCCTAGTGGCCAGGGGTATTTCACTAAAACCTGCTATGCGGGGCCCCGGGGGAGTTTACTCCAAGGTCTCAAGTTCGAGTCTTGGTAGGTTCTCCTCGACGGTATTTTCCAATTTAATGAGGTAGTATGGTGAGAAAGGCTATTTAAGATCCGTTTAGTACGGGACCCTTTCGTTATGCGATTAGCACACATCATACGCGTCTGAGGTAAAATTCACTTGTAAAAAAAAAAAAAAGTGGAACACAATTTTTGACTTGATAAAACTGATGCGGTTAAATACGGTTTATTTTAGTAGTTGCAGTACAAATTAAATTAAATTAAATTTTGGGATTGCAAAATTCAAGAGCTATGTGTGGATGTACGTATGTACGCAGTTCTGTCGTGGAAGCACGACTTCCAAAAGTAATAAAGTTAACATAACGTTATTTTAATTTTTTTCCAATGTTTTTGCAGGTGACATAGGGATGGGTGGGCCTGCAACAACTTTTCAGATCAAAGTATCAACCAAGTACAAATCGCACAGAGTTAGATTCCATCTCCATATTGTATCATGAATATCTACGGAAGGTCAAGTTAACCATTTCATTTTTCCTACTAAACAGCGTACATATCTAATGTATAACTTTATATTTAGTATAAAGTGTCTAGACAACAATTTATACGTCAAATATATGCCTCTACATAAAATAAAATAAAAACAAATTGATAAAAACCTTCTAATCCTATATATCGAATTGATACTCAAATGCCTCTATACATGTCACATGTAAATGATGCTTCCACCTATGTGCCCCTATACGGCTATACGGTATGCACACCATTCTATACGTCAAATATGTGTCTATAAGAAAGGAAATGGTGGAAAGGAATTGAGAATGACTTCTCATGTTTGGTAGCAATATAGAATGGGAAAGAGAATCGAGAAGTGGGAATCGATTTCATTCCCTCAATTCTCTATAAAATGTAGAGAATGGATGGGAATGAAATATTTTTTTATTTTTTATTTTGTTTTAGTGATGTTATATGTATTAAATTTAATTATTATTTAAAATTTTGTATTTTTTATATATTCATTCTCTGCTTGTTCCAAACGACGGAATCCATTCTCTTTCTAAATACTCATCTCTTTCACACTATATTCATTCTCTATTACATTTCTATTCTCTTTGATTCACTCCTACCAAACACTCCCTTTAGTGATATTGAAGAACCGATTTAAGCAAACATATATTTTCTTCGAAGCTTTTTTTATATATTTTTTTTGTTTTGGAAAAGGATAATCTAACCCTTAATTGAACATAAATAAAGGCATCATTTTCAAATGTACAATATAAAATAGACCATAGATAAAGATGTAGTATCATTTTCTGATACATGATGGTTGATTTAATTGTTTACTCGGAAGTTTATTTAAGCCCATTAACGCTCCTTTAAATTTGGTTGTTTGTTACTTCTGTGTTATTGGACGTGATTCGCATACCACTCTTTCGATATCACCAAATATAAAAAATTATACATGGTACAACAATTTTTAACGTAGACAAACAAGCAATTTTCATGTTCAAGTATGAAATTCCATGTAACTATTGAGCCAAACTTGATATAGTAACATAAATGCCTTGACTCAAACTTCATCATAACGTTAATTCTTTTATTCCGAATCAGGTTATAACTTAATTCCATGAAAACATAAACAGATAGCACGTTTCCAAATTGAGTTTTTATTGTAATCTTTGAGTTTGAACTCGATACATTATAAGTTATATGTCTATATTGAGCTTACAAGGACCTCACTCGAGTTTTTCAGAACTTTTTGGGTAAATAGTAAATATACATATATTCGTTTTTGTAATGCATATTTTATTTGTTTATATATGTATATATAGTTCGACTACTTAAAATTACACTAATTAAAGAAAATTTATTTCATTAAAACTATATTTTGTAAGAGCTTATAATAAAATTTATAGTAAATTAAGTTATTGCTATCAATATTTTTTATATCAAATTTTGACTTTGATGAAGAATTTTTAATATATTATTTTTAATACATCTAGAGTCTCTTTTATATTTTTTTATATATTTTAACTCTAAACTCGAATCTGATATATATTAAAGTTTTTAGTTATATTATTTTAGGCTTCACTCTAACAAAAGCCATAGATACTAGCTAACAAGAATAACCAAACAATTGATGTTGCGTTATAAAGCTCGTTAAACTATCAAGTCGATTTCAACCTTATCGTGTCAAGCGCGAACCTCATCGAGCTTGATTCGGCTTGTTAACTGTTGAAAACTTGAAATCATTCATCGGTCATATTGCACGTTCCGAAATTCAAAACCGGAAGAATGCAAATAGCGTGAAATAGGAGGGCTTAACCTGTTAATTATCACCATAACATTTCTTCTTTTTTATTTTAATTTTTCCTATCTGTAAAACCTTTCCTGCGTTCTAGAGAGAGAAACTTGCAGATTTTAGAAAGAAGACGACGATACATACAATTATATTATACATATACACACAAATAGACATACAGCATATATATACACACACAAACTATAACCTAAACTCCGCCAAATTTTAACACGAACCGGAGCTCAGAATGCTAATTATGATATCTAATTATTCATAATACACGCAATCGTAACCCTAATTACGGAAATCGTAACATCGAGGTTCGTTTCTTATTACTTATTATTATTTTTCGTATTTTTTTGATTATTGATTGATATGGAGCTTTATGCGATCTTTTGATTTTATTTATTTATTGAATGAAATTTCTGCTAAATTTGAATGTTTATATAAATTATGCTATGTATTATTATCAATTATATATATCTATATAGATGACGTGTATATATGTTATAGAGTGTTGTTGCACAGATATTAGGTTTTCCACATCATGTTTAGCATTAGGAAATGATTTAGTGAAAGGGAGACGAGTATCGAAAGGCGATACTCGAGTAGGCTCTTGTGAGGAGGTGACTTGACTAATAGGTTAGCATCCTACTTATTAGTTGTTATTTCTCGAATCTCGACACTTATCTAATCTTATGTGGCAACAGAAAGACTTTTAATGCTAATGGCTTAGACTTTTAGTTATGCTGAAAAGCGGAACCAGAATTAGTACGGAAATGAGATAATCATGGATTCAAGGTTATCATGTATCGATAACATACTTTTATGTTCTGACTGAATGTAAATGATTGGATAAATTCTGAAATGATAAAGTAGTCGCTCATTTTAATTTCGGCTTGCTCGTGCTGGTCTTAGGCTTTTATTACTCGATAGCAGGATTTACTAATGCTCAAGGCATTTTGTAATTTTTGGTACTACTTTGTCCATTATACTCTTATCTTATTGTTATGCTATGACGATTTTTCTGTAATACTTTAGTATTAATCCCACAAACCTATTTTTTTTTTTGTTCTCACTACGCCTTCATTTCATTTTATGTGGCAGCACTACTAAAGGGTCATGTCATGTACCTTTACCAAGTTCTAGTCGCTGCTTTTGCAGTCATATAATCTGTTTTATCTACATGTGACAGAGTCTCATTAATCAATGCTATATGCCTACATCATTGGCAAAGAGCAAACTAACTTTGAATCTAACTGTATCATTTCTTAGCATATAGATGAAAATAAAATGAAAGGGTAAGGGCATAGTACTACGAAAATAAAAATAAAAAATTATATATGTCACATGCATTGCTGCATATTCTTAGTCAAAACATCTAAATTCGACCCTTTCTATCTTTATACCTGCTACATATTAGAAATTTACTGTTAACCATATTGGTCATGTTCTTGATAGCATCATACCTTTTCCTGCCACATATAGCTGTTAACCATATCGGTCATGTTGCTTATTTTTGGTTTGTTTTCTCATTATTATCATGAACAAAAACTACACTATAGCTGCTTGTTGTTGCCTCTGGTTGCACATATATATATGATTAAATTACTTTATGAGATGACTAAATGCTTTTGTAGTCAATGTCAGTGTTTTCAACCTTCAATGTTTTTTCCTTAATATCTAAAATAATTATGCAGCATCCTGTTTCTACCAAAAGGAATTTAGCAGGCTGATTTGGTGAGTTCATTGAATCCTCTTGTAACTGTCAAAACTTCTCAGGCATTAAAGACTATACCTTGTCTTTGACTAGAAGCACTTGATGGATCTTAAAGTTTCTGCTGAGGAATCAGGTCAGTCACCTTCCTTATCCGAAAGCAATCCTGATGAGAAAGAAATAAGTGATGATGATGATGATGATCGCAACCATAAGCATCGTAGAAGAGATGATGCAAGGTCTCAATCACAGGAGCGAGATGCTGTGGAACAAGTTTTTACTAAACCATTTAGAAGGGGAAATAAACCATTTGTAAATGGGCATAATTACAGGGAAGCAAGTTCTCAGTCTAGTGAAACATGGAAAAATCAGGCTTTCAACTCTATGGGTTCCAAATTTGATAAAAAACGAACTGGGTTTACACAATCGTCTCAAGGACCTTTGGATTTAAACCAGAGATTTAGGGGGGATGCTGGTCCAGTTAGGGGTAGAGGAAGGGACTCTGGTCATTGGAACCAACGTGATTCTAGATTTAATTCTGCCGATATTGCTTCTCAGATAGTTCAACAGGGATCTGTACCCCCTGGTCTGTATTCTGGGCGGGGTTTACCGACTGTTTCAAATGCATATGGGCCATCCTGGGGTACATTTGGGTTGGTTCCAGGAATGCCAAATGGTGGCCTGGATACATTACATCCCCTAGGGTTACAAGGAGCATACAGATCTATTAATCCTTCTATGAACATGGGAATGGGACTTGCCCGTCAACGGTGTAGAGACTTTGAGGAACAAGGTTTTTGCTTAAGAGGTGACATGTGCCCAATGGAGCATGGGGTTAACCGTATTGTTGTGGAAGATGTTCAGGTATTATCTGCTCTTCTGAGACTGAGACATAATACACATGCGATATGTTATATGAATAGAAATTATATCATATTTACTTACAATTTGTTTTGATGGTGGAGTTTTCTGACAATCATTTACAATCCAAAGTTTCTAAATGTATAATAACAATAGTTTGATGCATAATAATCTGATAAGTAAATAGATTAGAAAATATGGTTATTAAACATGAGAATCCCTGTTTTTTACATTCTGTCTTTGTCTTCTGATTGTATGGTGTGTCTTTGAACATCATCTTTTATTTAGAGTGCATTTCTAAAACTTCTGTTCTTTCTTTGGTGAATCTACATCTTACAGAGCCTATCACAGTTTAATCTACCAGTATCGCTTCAAACTGCAAATATGCCTGGAACGTCAGGTGGGCCAGGACCTTTACCTGCATCTGGCGTCTCAACAAATTCAATGTTCAGCACCAAGTCTTCACATGGCAAAGCTAGCAAACGTGGAGTTGGTGGCAATGGGCAGGGCTTAAATGATGTTGGTGCTGACTTTTATGATCCCGATCAGCCTCTGTGGGGTAACGACTCTCAAACATCACCTGCACTGCAATCGATAAATCACTCTAATGTGAAGGATAACGGGCCTTTGTTGGATCTGGGCCCAGCACGTGATGCTTCAGATGAACAGGTGGTCAAGAGTGGTGGGAATGCTACGGCAAGAATTAGCAGTACAAAAAACAGAGCAGAAATGAGAGAGAATATAATTACAAAAGCAAGTTCCTCAAATTTTCTCCAAAATGGTACTGAAAGGCAGGAACCATCCAATAGCTCTCAAGTTGCTCCCCATCATAATAAAAATTTATTACCTAAAATGCAAAGTGGAAACGGAAAGGGTGTCCGTAAGCCTTCTCAAAGGGCACAATGTACATTGTTTGTGAACGGTGTTCCTCCCCAACAGAACAAAAGGGATTCGCTGATTGCGCATTTTCATAAATTTGGTAAAGTAATTGATATTTACATTCCATCAGATACTGAACGAGCCTTTGTTCAATTTTCCAAAAGAGAAGAAGCAGAAGCTGCTCTCATGGCACCTGATGCTGTGATGGGTAATCGCTTTATTAAGTTATGGTGGGCTAATCGTGATAATGTTCCTGTTAATGGAACAGTTAGTTCCTATAATCCCCAAATACCAATACCTCCTCGTGGCATGCCAGTTTCATCAGCATCACATAATGACACAATTGCCCCACCTGCATCATCTGATCAATTAAAGCCTGTAATCGTTAACATGCCAAAAGCACCTCCGCCTTCACAAAAGAAACTGGAGATTTTAGAGGTTCTGAAGAAGGAGATTCGTCAGAAGCAAGAAATGCTTGATCAGAAGAGGAATGACTTTCGACGCAAGTTGGAAAAACTTCAGAAACAAGTAAACACTTACCGAGTTAATTTCTCTAGTTTTTACATCGATGTGAATTAATTCAATGAAGTAGTTTATACGATATTTTTTTGTGTGCAGGCTACAACTATGAAAGGGGAGAGAGAAACGGAACAGGTGGCTAAAAGACAGAAGTTAGGAATTGTAGCTGATTCTACAAAAACTGCAACTCCAAGTTCAGGTGATCCTGAAACGATATCATCGTCATCAGGAGCTGGAGTGGTAGGTAATGGTAACAAGTCTCTGGAGGCTGCTGTGCCACAAAGTTCCAAATCAAAAGCAGTTACACATCAAGATTCACCTGTCTTGAAACCATCATTACGCCCATTGGTACCAATTAGTCCATCGGCTGTGACCAATCGGTTCAAACTGGACAATCGACCCACTGCATTTAAGATCGTCTCAGTTCTGCCAAATGATCTTTCCGATGTATATATCCTCTTTTCCTTAGTTTTAAACATTTTAGATATCGGCTATTCAATTGATTGTGATACTAATGTGTTACAAGTGAGATTAATGTATATGGTTGTGCAGGTTAAAGTTTTGAAGGAACACTTTTCACCATTCGGGGATCTTTCCAAGGTGGAACTTGACGATGTAGAGCCTATTGATGACGATACTGACCCTGGAACAGCTAAATATTCAGCCTGCATTTATTTCAACACCCGACATTCAGCTGAGAAGGCATTTGTAAGTGGTAAATGTTGGAATGGTCACAACTTGCAGTTTACATGGCTAAAATCTACGAACGGCAGCAAAGATGGCGAAAGTCCATCCACTTCTAAAGGAAATTCAGATTCTTCGGTTGGTCCTGGGGTTGAAATTCCAAAAACCGATTCTCCAAAACCTGCCACATCTGGAGAAGCTGCTACATCTGGAGATAGTGAATCCGAAAAGATTAAACAAACTGATATCGGTAAAGATCATATGGAACCAGATGAAAGTTAAACATCATTTTACACGAGTAGACCTTGTTCTGATTCTGTTGAGGATGGCTTAATCATCAGTTGTACAGTGAGATTAATGGTATGTCAAGTTTGCCTTAAATACCACTTCAGGTGACCTAGCAATTTCTCGATCGTATTCTATCTCAGGCTCACAGTTTGCAAAGAGAAAATTTAGTTCTTAATTGCCAGCTAGGGATAATTGTTTGGTCAGTTCTGGTTAGTTGTGTCTAAGTGCGTTGAAAAATCTATAATTATGATTACAGTTTTGGTTAAATAAGTTTGAATGTTACAGTCAGGACTTATGTTAATTTTTTTCTCTTAATCAAGACCTTGTACATTCATGGCTTATAACTTTAGATGGCGTTGTAATCGGTTATACATGAAGATTTGTTTATCATGTTTCTTTATATATTCTTCGGCTTTTTGACTATTTCAGTTGAGTACATGTCTCCCATGCCGGATCGCCACAATCTTAAATGGTGGTTGCTGAAAGCCTCAATACAAGCCATTTAGATTTCAGCGACAAGACTATATATTTGTTGTTGAAAGTACGATATAGTATCAAGGTGTTTTGTAGTCTCTGCTTTTGAGAGTATTACTCTGCTCTATTATTATGACCCTTTGTTAATGGAGATGTTTAAGATTTAGTGTTATTTGTGTGTGTGTGTGTGTGTGTGTATTTTACGAGCATTGACTAGGTACGAAATACCAACTATGAATTTTACAGGGACACTATTTGGGTAAGCTTTACTGGAAAAGACTTGGTATCTTTAAGCTAAAAAGCTCATTGATGTGTTTGATTAACTTACTTTTATGGCTTTATGAGTCGAAAAAGGACATCTTTTTTGGGCAAATGGAAATTAAGCTAAGAAGCTCTTCAAATACGCTTTACCCAAACACCCCCTATTCCCTTGAGAACTCTTCCATTATTTGCCAATTTAACGAGTTTTTTTTTTCGGTAAAAAAATTAATGAGTTTGATTATCTTTGTATGTGATTTTCCTGTTGTCAGCTACTATGTCGATTAACAGACCTTTTATAAGCAAACTCTGCAATAATATGTTGATCCATGTTATTCATGAGACTAAAGTTCACAAAGATTTGAGTTGATTAACATATAATATCATATTATCAGATGTACATATGGTTTAGTGGTCCTTGAATCTGTCACCAGATCAACTTAATCATATACCATTGCACACATCCTGGGCCTATTTTTTCCCTCTGGTATCTTTTCAAAAGCCAAGTCTAGAGTTTTGAAAAATCAACAACCTTATTCTTCAAAGGCCATTTTGTTTGTTGATGAACTCCCAATCAGCCGTTGCCCCTTCGCATCAGAGATGCAATTGACTAGATATTTATTTTTCACCACCTATTCATCAATATAATATTTGTAGACTATAAGTTTGTAAGAGTTTGCTTCTATATTGTTTGTCATTCTAACATGTCTCATACATTTTTAACTAAAAGACGGTTGATGAGGTTTACCATTTCACATTTATGAAAAAATATTTATTATGTATATTCATTAATATTTACTAATGATGAGCCATAAAATTAACTATTTTTAATATTATATATATATATATATATATATTAAATATGTAACAACATAGATAATTCAATGAAATATTCACAGTAATCGAATAGATGGAATTGTGAACATCCAAGTGAGCAAATGAGAATGTTATTAAACATTTAAATGTTTGTAAGACATCAATCCGTTGTAGTCTAGTTGGTTAGGATACTCGGCTCTCACCCGAGAGACCCGGGTTCAAGTCCCGGCAACGGAATTTTTTA
>JANDBE010000045.1:30849802-30862225 GCA_024320915.1 Erigeron philadelphicus | reverse complement strand
TTAACTAAGCTCGTTACAAATTTTTACAATTGTCCAAAAATTAAACAATAGTACTTAACAAAATAAAAGCCCATGTACCAATTTGCTATAACATTTATCATCGTTTTTATATCTTAGTTCATATAATTATATAATTATTGCACCAATCCTCCGGGTCTTTCTGTTTTTCTCGGTCGAGGTCCATAAATTCTCATAAACGACATATATTATGCATATAATATGTGATTAGCCAGTTAACCGGAATTATTATTTGGAATAATTAACCAGTTATAAGTTAGCCGGTTATAATCGATTTTGGTTTTGAAAAGAGTAATCGGTTAGTAACCGACGATTTCTGGTAACCTATAATCGGTTTTTACTATCCAGTTACTAACCGGTTTCAGTTACTGGTTACAATCGATTTAGTTTAGTTAATCGGTTTTTTCTTGCACCTCTCCCACATACAAATAAAAAATTTATTGGCGAGTGATTTTTCTCAATTCTTGATCTCTTATTGGTTTACTCTATACCTTCTTTTATCTTTAAAGACATTAAAACCTGTGAATAACTGTTGTCGCACCGTGATAATTTAGCAAAGAAGGTTTCAAGGTTAGGTAACCATTACATACAATTTAAGTTTGAAATAAGTTTAGGTCTAAAATCTAAATATGTGTGCTCTATGAAACTTTTTCCAATTAAGTTAGCTGAATTGCATCTAATAAGTAGTTTGGTGATTATAGCCGGTGTCTTCTCTGACATATGGTGCACACAATATAATTTTGTTAACGATAACTTTATTTTGGGCTTTTTTTTTAACAGCAATTAACTTTATGTTGGGCTTACATAATGAACTTTCCAAAGTAACCAAGTATTAAAGGAGTTTGTAAGGTGTGATTAGCCATATTCAAAATATATTATTAATATTACCTACTTGATAGTGTGTAAAAAAGATGGAAAAGAAAAATGGAAATAGGGTTTTTGATATTTTGGGGGAAAACAAAAAAGAAAGTAATATATATTACATATCAATAAAATTAAATGAAAAAATATATTACATAATGTGAAAGTATTAATACAGTATAAGTTTATAAAGATATTGCTTTGGATAACAGGCTCACGCTACAAAGCCCGACATTGTTTCATACAATGAACCAAAAACTTTCCTTTATAAAAACAATACATACGATTTCAAAGACATCGATCTCATCATGCTCATGGGTAAAAAACAGATTTCTCGAGATTTGTTGGTTCAAAAGTCTTTAACCTTTGATTATAATCGTCTTGAGTATCAATCAAATTATAATACGTTAAAATGTATGAATAACCTCCTTAAATCCATGTCATTAGGTTAAAAGTTAACAAAATTGAGTGATGTTGTAATGGTTGTTTATTATTTTTCGAACTTTTAGTCGGAACACGACATCAGGAAAACTTCATCGTATAGTGATGAAGCCTCGTATGTACCTAAATAACGAAATATTGATTATAGGTCATTATAAGTAATTAGAAGAAAAAAAGCTCCAAAATTTGTCATCCAGAGACTCAAATTTAAAATCTTGAGTAAAACCGACATTGTTTCTGACGAGTTGTACCATTGTACCATCATTAGCAATGGTTTTTTATTATAGAAGAAAGAAGTTTCGCCTTTAGAAGTTTTAATCCTCCCTTGCCGACCAGGTCCCATACAACACAAGTATCCCCTTGTTACTAAATTTACAAAGAAAACAGTAAAACTCGATCAAGAAGAGCAGCTAGATTCTTGCCCTTTTCCGTGTAGTTACTTCAATGGATTATGATTCTTCAACCTCTTCTTTTCCTCTTCGCCACAAAAACTTCTCCCTCCATATAAAGGTTGTTCCCTCTTTCCTTCATAAACTTTATTTTTTTGTTCTTTAGCATATGCCCGCCACCTGTTTGTTAAAATGCATCATCTAAGTTCATTGCTTTATACTCGTAGTCTTTTTGTATATTCGTTAAGTAACTACTAGGTTTATAGAAATTGATGTGATCTTGTAAATTGATGTGGTAGATTAGTTGGACAACTTTGAGAATTCCCCTGAACAAAATCGTCGTATCATTTGACTTTGTACATAAAGACTATGACATATCAATGTTTTAAGGGTAACGAAATGTATCTAACCATAGCCCGGAATTTATAGTTTGTATCTAACTTCTAAGTATTGCTTTTGTTCATATGCAATGGTGTATCAACGTGTTAACTTAGATGGATGTCACGTTAGCAAAAGTACAGCCGAATACATATAATATCAACAGTTTAAAGTTTTATACTCGGTGTAGTAAGTGTTTTAGGTTGGATACGGACAATAAACTTTGGTCGAGATAAATATACATTAACATTCCCAAACGCTTATCCTCGTATGAATTAGTTATTGACTTATTGTTACATTGGTTGCGACTTTTATAATGTTTTGAATTTGGATACAGCATCTCTCTTTCTGGGAATGGCGAATTACCATATTGTTAATCAAGATGCTATGTGAAGTATTGTTAAAAAAAGATTGGTACTCGATTATAACAGCAAATATATTTCTTTGCAGGAAAATAAAACTGATATAGTCATTTCTAGCCATGACGATCAAATCATGGTGAGTTATCCCATCATATTCTTTTTTTCTTTCCTTTTCAAAATGTGCTTGCTGGATGCATCTGTTAATTTTGCCCACGTTGCCAGGTTATCGCTACTCAGATTGGGACTATGGGGACCATAATGCATGCAAGGTAATCTAAATTCAGTACGAAAGTCTAAAAATAATACGGTCAATGGCTTTTGTCTATGCTTGTTTGTTGAGCTATTAATTCTCCGGGAATATACATTTAGTAAAACTTTTCACTTTCGTTCTTGATTGAATAGGAAGGAAGAAGGGATGTTGAATAGTCCTACTTTCAATGTATCTGTGATATTTGGTAAACGAGATGAGGTAATTTAGCTTGATGTCACTGAAGCTATGTTTTTAATTATATTAGCATGCTCACTGAAATGGCTTTGACCTGCAGCCAATGCTACTTGCATGTGCGCGCCAGCTTATTGAACATATAAGGTATATATCTCTCAGCAAGTACGATACTAGTAATGATATACTGCTTAATTGGAAAAATGAGACGTAAATAATTGCTATATTCCGTAAAGTTCTGGTATCTTGTTTAGTTAACTCTTGGAGCCTTTATTTTCTCTTTTCTTTTCAGCAATTCTGGCTCTTTAAAGCCATTGACACTCTCACTTGGACTCAAAGACCATTCTATTGTAGCTTCTGAACTCTAATTACAAATTTGATTGCATTTTATCACAGAATTTTTAGGATTAGTAGTAAAACACTTTGTTGTTTAATACTTCAGGAAACTCTTAAAGGAATTGTTTCTGCTGTGATTGAGAACCGATTGTGGTAGATGATACTTTTCTAACAAACAATTTAAGGATGCTCAGGATTGATCTCTGTCGATATACTTGGACCGCACATCACTGGGAAGATGGTCGGTGAAATAATAGAGTAATCTGCGGTTTTCTTGGTTTACCGTAAATGATTGTGTAATTCAATATTGCAATTTTTAAAGCAAACTCGCTCGGATACAGAAACTATGGCTGAATTATTGCAATTGAATGGACTGATTTGATGGCTCTTTCAGCATGTTTTATTTTGGTGTTGTATTTACCTGCATTTAATATCCAGCCAATCCTAATAGAGCTATTTCATTTTAAACTAAATGAACACAAAACCAAGCATTTTAGCTTGATTCAATCATTCAATAGCTCAAACAACTCAAAAATGCTACCAAAAAAGCTGCTAGAATTAGCAACCTGGATTTGAGCTCCATCAGAGAGCTTGAAAAAAGCTTTTACCATACTAGTTGTAGTCAAGTTTGAGCTCGAATAATCTACTCAAGTTGAGCTCATTTGTACCTCTATCTACATAAGATTAACACTCAATCCATGTGATTAAACATATTGCAAGTGACATTTTTTGTACATCAAGTATAGGGTAATCTACATGTTTTATGTAAATAAGCTGAAGCTAAGCTTATTGCAAGTTTTCTTTCCATTACTAAACTATACATATTTTATGTAAATAAGCTGAAGCTAAGCTTATTGTAAGTTTTCAACATGTTTGACTCATACCCTGTTGGGGAACCGATACTCATTTACATCCCAAAGGTAACAGCTTGATACACTACGACCAAAATTAATCATTGCCAAATATTGACTTTATAAACTCAAAGATAGATTTGATCATTTTCTTACTCCCATAAGAAATTTTATGTTCAAGTATATGAATATGTAAACCATGCCAGAAAGAAGAAGAAACACAATATTTCAAACTTTGAAAACAAAACAAAACTTCTAAAACAATGTCAAAAATAACCTAGTTTTGGTCAACAGTCGCTCTTCCCTTGCAGAGGACTAGACACCCATCTGACTATAACTTTTAGTATTTAAGAATTGAGGGAAATCATCTAGCATGATGTAAGGAATGATAACTCATATTTTCCTGTGTTCCCCCCTATATTAACATAAAATAAATGTCGCAGCTATTAGCATCGACACAACCTTGAGGTGCAACTATACGCTGAAAAACAAATATAGAAGCCGTCATGAGTCAAAAAATATCTCAACTGTTCGTCATCATCCCAGTCATCATGATCACTCTTCGATGCTATTTTTCAACCCCAAATCACTCAATTTCTTCTCCAACTACAAGAACCAAAAAAGGGGAACTATAAACTTACCATTAAGATTAACATTTCCTTATGTATGGCCAGAAAAATAAAATAAAACTGTGGGCCTATACGTTAGAATAATGTTGATGGGACCTGCTAAAAACTAAAAGGTAAAATGAATACCCTAATTTTTGGGAAATGATTAATCCTCCTAACCAAATAGCCTAATAATCCTCCTAATTATAAGATGATGACAAGTGGAAAAATCATGGGGCAAGATTAGGAAAGAGAATTAGTGGATAACACCTGTCACCTTCTTAATGTTTTAGAAGGATTATTAGACTATTTGGTTAGGAGGATTTATCATATTCCCTAATTTTTATTGCCTTCTTGAAACACAGGGGCAAACAGAGAAGCCAACTTGATATGGCACACCATGCCTAACATCAAGGTCTTTACTTATATCCCAATTTGTTTGTGACAACTCCAACCACCCTATAGTAAAATCACTACCTTTGAGTTGACACGTAATTTGAGAAGATGGTTGGGTTGACTATCAGTCAATTTGTTTGTGACAACATTAACCGACAAAAACATACTCCCAAATTAATTTGAGGACTCTCTCAGGATGGAAATATTGCGATTTACATGGGAGGGACATTGAAAATTTTCTATGGAACACGGGGTATTTAAATGCCCTGCAAATAGATTTTAAGTTACCTTAACAGCTATCTTCAAGCCTTGACATCATATAAGTAGAGGTGATCAAAATGGGTGGGTCAGACGGGTAGGGTAATTGGGTCAAAACAGACGAACTTTTTGTATGGGTCAGGTTGATTGGGTTGAGCCACACATACTTATAGTGTCATTGCTCGTATTAACCGCTTTCTCTCTCTCTCTCTCTCTTTGATTACTATAGTAATATAAACTGATCCTGGAATAAATCAAATATGAAGGTATGAACACACACAGAGTGATTTTTGACCCAGTCAACCCCTTCTCATATTAGTTTTTATATATTTTAATTTATCCATTAGGCTCATTGGATATATAAGTATAAACATAATCCTTTTCACAAGTAAATAGGTTGTTATTTCCACTTTTAACATAACTGGCCACACAGTTATAAATAGACAAGATGTGATAAAAAAAAAAAACCTGAACATTTCTCATCTTCTGTCTTTGCAATTGCTCAACGAGACTCTCAATGCTGCAAAGAATATTTTAAGTAAAGATGTAAAAATGCAGCATAACCCAGGCAACTTGATCAAAATAGGCGGAGAGCTTCACTTACCGTTCTTGTAACTGGTTCACCTGAGATTGCAGTTCTCGCTCCCTTGGACTAAGAGAAATCTGCAATTGCATATTGTAAATAATGGATTAAAGTAAAACAACTATACGGTAACAGCATATGACTGAAAGATGTAGCAAAAAAATCCTATGATTTCTTAATTCGTTAGGGCTCCATTACTTGTGAGAAACTGTTGAATCTTGTGTCCACATATTCCGTTGGGTTTCCTGCATTGATAATAACACATCAGATACACTGAAATTTAAGCAGAAACACACAATTAATTTCAGTGATGAAAAAACCTGAAGATGAATCAGAATTCTGGTCCACGAACTTGATTAGTTCATTTATTCCTTCCTGCAAGCAGGAAAAGTAGCAACTTTCTAAGCTACTGAAGGAGAAAAAACAATCAGATTTAGATAAACTTTTTGATGGTCAGGTGCATACCATTTTTACTGTGTTATGCTGCCAAATCTTTTGCAAGGATGGAACAAATGATGCTGCTGGTATACTTGAATTAGGACTGTCCATACCACTTACACTTGAATTAAGAATTGGAGCCTGAATGAAAAAGGAAATGTGATAGTTACAACACCTTTTTATATGCATATATACCCATATTCAGGACATGTATTTATACTTATGTTTAAATGTAATAGTATACCAGAGAGCAATAGTACATTAGTAATTGTGTACCTTGGGGCTTGAACCAGCTTCAGTGACTTTAAAACGTCCCTTCTGCGTGACCACGACTCCTTCTGGTAAATCTTCTACTGCACCAGGTCACAAATGAATACATAGATAAAAAAGAGAATAAGAGGGGGAGAGAAACCCGTATAATAGGAAAGACGTGACATTTACAGGTCAACGATGGCTTACCGGATGAAGAACTGGTCATATTATTCTTATGCAGGTGTCGTAATGGACCACTGTAATTGCGCTCTACTCGAAATCTTGGTTGAAAAAGTTCCCTTCAAATACAAAAAATAGTTGCCAAATTCAGTGTAAACTGTAATACATTTTTTTATTAAAAAAAAAAAGGAAGAAGAAGAAGATGATGTAACTATGATGCATCTGGAAAGTAATGAGAGCATAAACTACACTGGTCAAAAAAACAAGAGTTTAAACAAATATTACCTTTCACCATTGGAAACTAACTTAGTAGGAGAAAGAACATTGTCTGGTAAAAGCGAACCACTCATATACTTTCTTGACTCATGAATAGTAGTTTTCTGTAAAGAATCCCTGAGTTTAAGATGCTCAAAATCATCGGTTTCAGTTTCTTGGTCCTTGGCTTTTAGCAGCAGCTTTACAGGAACTTGTTCAGTATCTAATGGAGTTTCATCTAGTTCAGTTGAGCTAACAGTTGTCACGTCATCTTCACAAATATCAGAACATCCCCTGTATTAACGTACAACCTAAATAAGATAATGAAAGCAAAAAAAGAGTCTATTTGTTTCTTTTACTCACAAAGTATGAACCACATGGTATCCAGTGGATACATGAGGCTAAGTGGTCCTCACCCAATCTACCATAAAGTATGAACCAAGGAACTGATTTTTGGATAGTAATTAACAGCTAACACCAAAAAATTAAAAAAATTCGGACAGCTGTATACGTATGATCTTACTCAGGTGCTTGACCAGCCTTAATAGATGACAAAGCCAATGGATTCTCCATATTAGAAATTTCATCAGCTGTAACCTGAGATATAGCATCTGAATGATTATTACATATCTTGGCCGACAACTTAACTGCAGGTAATGTAGCACCATTGACCCCATTTTGTTGTTCTGAAGGTTTTTGGTCTCCATTTTCATCAAAATCATTGATCTGCCATCAAAGAAAATGGGGTTATAAAGAAGAGCATTAAGTGTTTATGATCAACTTTTATATTCTTTATTTCATATCTTTATTCACGTACAAGCTCTGCTTGATTCTTCAAGTCTTCCAAGTTGAAATTCCAGGCACTAATTCCCCGAATATACTCTTGCTGCATATAGGAAGAGATCAGGATAAGAAATTCTGAATTAGATCATATAGTCTGCAAAAACTTGTTAACCTTAGTAGGAAAAGTTGTTCATGATTGCAGCACTTTTACCTGTGACAAATGTTCCTTATCCCCGTATAATTCCTTGTTCTGTACAAGAAGATCGGCTTCTTTTGTCTACAACAACAAAAAGTTGGAAGGGGAGTCAGTAGACGTATAATAACAAAATTCTTGATGATAAGAAAGTAGAAGGTTAACATAGGCATAGTACCTTTAGCACCTTGAAACGGTCACCTAAGGAAGAAAGGCCATTAAGAATGGTACGTTCTAAATAATCAGTTGTTTTTGTGTGTTTGAAGAACTGATGCTTCAACAGCTTCTCTGCAGAGGGACGTTTTTTGGGGTCTTTGACTAAGCAAGTAGCGACCATATCTTTGAAAGACTGGCAAACACTACCAGTTAGCATAAAATTATGGAGAAATCTACATTTCTAATCCTTTAAGAATGACACAAACCTTTGAAAATTTTTTGTCCCTTTCATAATCCAGGCCCGGTGGTGCATTTTGCAGAGTCATGAGCAAAACCTGCAGGATGCATAATTGCATATATATATATATATATTCTTACATTCCTTGGAAAATTTTCTAAATTAACAGTATGATTTTTAATATCAAGAGATATGTAATTACTTTCATTGGCGGATACTTTGAAAAAGGTGCATGGCCATGAGCAAGTTCAAGTGCAGTAATTCCAAATGACCAAATGTCTGCTCTGTTAGCATGCAATATAGTTATTTGATTTATAGTGCTTTGAGTATGATAGCAGATAAACAAATGAATTAACACTTACTTAAAGTCGTATCCATGAAGTTGCTGCATAACTTCAGGTGCCATCCTATGACAGACAAACCATTAAAACATGTAATAGATATTTTGAAACAGCTTTACTCCATTTACTACGGGAAATATTGAAAAACATACCAACAAGGAGTTCCAACAAAGGTATTTCTTGAACGTTGTCGATCCCCATCAAACATGCATGCAGATACTCCAAAGTCTGCTAACTTAATGGAACCATTAAAATCAGCTAATATGTTCCCTGCCTGTATACAACATCATTATTGCTCGTATTATTAGAAACTAAATTAAAATACACCCATAAACAGAAAGAATATGCATGCTTCTATTGAAATAAAAATATGAAACTGCGAGAACAAGAAAAAATGGAGTACCTTTACGTCTCTGTGAATATGCCCATGTGCATGAAGATAAACCAATGCTTTAAGAACCTCTTTAAGTAATGCAGCAATAACGGATTCTTCAAAACCGTCTGGAAAAGATGATTTCATTATGTGAAGACATGATCCACCAGCCATATATGGCATAACAACCCAAAGGTTGTGGCCCACTGTAAAAGAACAATATGCCCGTAACAAATTTGGATGATTGATCAAGCTCATGGTCTGCACTTCCCGACGGATGCCATCCTAATTCAAACAAAATAAAATGTTACAACTGTAACCCTAAACCTATATCGGCAACCTTTAACCCACGTGTTCAATTAATGAACTTAACAAAGAGAACAGCTTACCAGATCATTATTGCACCTTTCCATATCAAGAACCTTGATCGCAACTGTCTCATTTAACGGAACGCACAATGCCCTATACACGGAGGCACTAACTCCTTCGCCAATTTCCTCATATAGCTTATAATCCGTTGCATTAACCGGAAACTTCCTTTTTTGTGCTTCCATAATTTTACTAAATAAGAATACTTTTAACCTAAGATTCAAAACACATCAATCAGATAAATGTTACACACCCTTCCAACAATGCTAACATCACAACATTGACTTCACCAAAAACCGTTTTCAACTTTCAAGTCCTCTCACGTGACAATGTCGGTGACTACAACATTATTTCAAAGCGTTCTAACAATTAAACTAAACAAAACAAAAAGCTGATACACAACCCTGCAAACATTAAGAACATTCCTAAAGAACAAAATTATACATACACGCGCGCGTGCCTACACTCTATAAGTAACCGAATGTGTCAGCTATTTTACTAGTCCTATGGCATTGAATTCTATTTATAACAATAACAATAATTGATAAGATCCAATAAATCATACAAAAACAATAAATAGTAATAAAAACTGGTGACATTATCATAAGAATCTCTAATTCCTCATCACGAAAACGGAACAACGATTTAAATTAATTTCCTTCTACTTACAGATAAACAAATATAATGAATATATAAAATTCATCAAAAATTTTTTTATAAAAATCTTTTATTTCTCTTTTGAATATTTTCTCCCCTTTATCATAAAAAATTTCTTTTATAAACAAATATTAGAAAGCTACATTACTTTTTGAAGCAGCAATTCCATAAAAACAAACTTAATTTCAACAAAGTTCCAATTTAACTAAAAATAATTAAAAAAAAATCAAATTTTATAATTCAATTTCAATAAATTAGTTTAATGAAACAATTTATAAAACTGAACACAAAGTAACACATCAAAATCGATCTTAATTATACAAATGCAAACACATATTTTATTTATTTCAATTGAATTTAACATATCTTCTTCAAATATAACATAAAAATATATAATAATTAAATATAAAATATAACATAATGAAGGAAGGGGGAGGTGGAGAAGATGATGACAGGCGTACGAAGGAGGTACCTAGGGATTTGAAGCTTTTCTCTATCCGTACGAGACAACTTGAGACAAACAAACCACCCAACTGTTCTGCTCTAACTAATGTTGACTACGTAAAGACTATCTGAATTTATATATTTTTATTTAGTAAGGCCTGGTTTTTCCATAGGTCTTATGTTCGACTCTTAAGAGTGACAAGTCTGTGGGTTTTTTCCCTGAATCACCTGTAACGGCTTATAGTCTACATCTTGTAGTCTAGAGTACGTGCAGGGCTTCACCATTATATGGTGAGGTGTTCCCTGATATCAAATACCGACTAACTGTTAAAAAAATGAAAACTACCAAAAGCATCAATAAATACTCAAACCCGTTAAATATAGCAAAATGTACTTAAAAATGCAAAAAATATCATAACAATTTAGTCTTTATTATTGTTCCCTTACTTTATGCCCGAAAAAATGATGCTATGGGTCATTTTATTTTATTTTGGCTCTCTCACTAATAAAATTCTCAATTGACTATGTAATTTTGGAGAGACCTTGTATTGAGCTAATTTTTTGTTTCATTTTTGAGATTAATTTCGACAGTTTAAAGAAAAATAATCACATTATTGCACATGTATATGTTATTCAATTCAATATAATGATATATGACCAGACTATTTTGCAATGTGCATGCACGACATGTCGTGTCTTTACAACCTATGTAGACCTGGATTCTATATCGTCCATGTTAAATTACGCCTCAATTTGAGGAATTAACTAATTTAATTTATGTTTAGTCTATCATAAATCATATAATGCCAACAAAATCATACTCCTATATTATATCTTTGACTTAGAAGATGAACTTAATGTAGGTTCACGAGAGGGTGGCAAATAGAAATGTTTTTTTAAGGAAGAAAGAGATGTATCGATCAAGACATTACCCGCAAGTTATCACCATTTACCTAGGCATACCACGTGTACCTTGCTTTTGGTTTAAGTTGAACTTTATCTATACTAACAATAACAATAACAATGATATGATAATAATAATGTCAGAAGTTGTAAATATTTTAAAAATATTGCATACATTATTACATATCTTTGAGATTTTTAAACTAAATCATCCATCGTAAAGCGATTGAGACATTTAAGGTTTAAACGTTGATGAAATAAAAGTATTGAGTTATATTTGGGTCAAAAATAGAGGAAAGATGAGAGTTTTCACTTGAGATCATTAGAAAGTTTTTAATTTTGCCAATGTGCCCTTGTAATTATAATTTGTATTTGCATTTATATTTGTAGTGACTGATATTGTAATACAAATAGTGACTGTTATTTTTAATTTTTTAAGTTAGTCGGTATTCGGCATCAGTGAACACCTCACCGTATAATGGTGAAGTCATGAAAGTACTTTAGACTACAAGATGTAGATCATAAACCGTTACAGGTGATTCAGGAAAAATTTACAGACTTATCACTCCTAGAGTCAAACCCAAAACCTATAAAAAAAAACAATAAAAATGCATAGTTAACTTAATTCGCAAATGACTGCTATTTTATTTGAAAAACTCCATAACGGTGAGTCGGTGACTATGTATACTTGATACTTTGATAGGGTAAGAGTTGGTTTTGGGCTTTTGGCCTTGTGGTACATTTGATGCATCAGTGCATTACAACTGATTTTCTTTTCAGTCAATTGCAAAAATGTCCCTGAGGTTTATTATGTTTTGCACGTGCGGTTCAAAAATGTACTCAGTGTTTTAAATACCGGTAAATACCGGCCGGTATTACCGGTATTACCGGTATCGGAGACAACGCCGGTATTTTAAG
>JANDBE010000045.1:30784566-30800071 GCA_024320915.1 Erigeron philadelphicus | reverse complement strand
CTCTCTAAGACTTGAACACAAGACCTCATGCAAAGAAGGATGGGCATTCAACCATTGAACTAAGCTCAAGGACTTATATAATATGCGATGGAAATTATATGAATTAATTATGTTTTTTAATGTGTTTTTATTGATATAATTTTCATCATGTGTTATATAAAATAAAAGAACATATTTATGGTCAAAATTGAAGGAAAAATTTTTAAAAATTTCAAAATAAAACGATTTTAATTTTTTAATGTAACGGAGGTGTAAAATGTGTAATATGCTACATGTGGTTTACTTGTTTTATTTGATGTGGTCTCTGGGTGTCAAACTTCTTTTTGGTCCCTCCCCATGGTTTTTGAACTAGGGACAGATCAGAAAAAACATGTAAATCACAATTCACAAAGACCAAAGGTGAGATGAAACCTTATAATAAGGATCAAATCCGGGAAAAAATTGTTCTAGGAGCAGAATTTAGGGAATTCTATATATCACATGGACCAAAATATGAATTAACGACACCAAGAATAATGTTGTTAACACTTAACAGAACCCAAGCTGAGCTCTTATAGTCTTATATAATGTAAATTAATCAAAATGTGATGGAAACACAAAGAAAATTTACAAGAGCTCCAAATTGCTTCCGGCATATACAGAGAACTTAAAAGGCTACATGGCCCAATTGAAACCACAAATTCTAAAGTTTTTGCGGCTAATGGCTATCCATGAGATAATTACTTTCACTGAAAAGATAAAATTTACATATAACATGACTAATTAAGGAGATCAAGTTAGTGGCAAGTGGGTCAGCATCTAAGTTGAATACTGTTTTAGGGATGTTCGGTGTGGTTAATTTAGAAGGGTCTTCAATGAAGACACAGAAACTTCTAAAGGAAGTCAAATTATAGGATCAGCATGATCATTATTTAAAACTACTTTTTGAATAGTATATGTTATGGGTTTATTATAAAAAAGAAGGTGAAGTAATAAGACTGCAGAATATGTTTTTTTAATGATTGGAGATATAAAGATGGATCAAGATACTTTTTCTCTTCTATATTTACATACAGAGATAAGGATACGAATGTAAATGACCTTAACTAATAAAGTTTTTGGGTGGAAAAGCCTTTTGGGAAAAAGTCACTCAATAATGGCTTCTTGATAGCTTCTTAAGCATGAAAAACTAAACCTTTAAACTAGATTAAAGAAAATGGAACTTATAAACACAAATGCTGAAAAGTCTTCTAAAATAAGCTAGTCATCTATACACATACACACAGGCACAGAAAAAAAAAAAAAAAAAAACAAACTTGACCTGGACAGTCATAATACTCATTAATTCACCTTAAAACCACCATATTCCAGATCGCAAGTCGTGTCATGTTTTACACACCTCTCTAGTTTTCTTTTAAAATGATTATCCAATAGACAAATATATATATACACAATACAAGTAAAAGGTGAACTTAAGTACTCCATTTTAATTACTCTTCGACATTTATTTAATGCTTTTTGATATTTATAATCTTAGATTCCACAAGCTATGGGTAATATAGTTGATCAATAGTCTAAACATACACAAGTATTTTGGTATAACACTATTATAATAAAATTTTCCATTTAACACAAAATAATTCACTTTCCCTCTGTTATGGTCAACCATTACAGTCTACCCAAGTTGTGGTTGATCCATCCTAGTAGAATTAGTTCATTTTAGATCTCTACATACAGAAAATTGACGCGTAATCGTGTGACAATAAAAATTCTCTTAGCCTTTTCAAATGTACGAATTTCACAAGCTACAAAAGCGTGAAATTCAACAAGCTATCACCATCTTTGACTGTTAAAATGACCTTAAATTTTATTCCCATTTCTACGCCACATTTTCTGATATTTATTTGACATTCGATATTTGAAGACTGTAACTCTAGCTAATAGTTGGAGAATGATACAGAAGACTGGACCAGAAGTATCCATGCAAAATATGCTCTCCACAACTTTTTTCTATTGGGTATCTTCAAAGATCGAATCTGGAGCCCCACCCCGGTCAAAAGCTTTTCGGACTACTCTTACTAAGAATCTCGTCCATCTTGCATACTTTGTTCCATTACGGAAAGTCAATCTATCTATAAGCATCATACATGTATACCACCCATCACTCATCCCCGGGTAACTCACTGCGGAATCTTAACCTAGGCATGGTCGAAAATCTTATCTTGTGGTTTCTGCAAATGCTCAGATTACATATATATAATGTTCTATACAAGTCTCCCATGCAGCATCTTATACCTTCACAAAAAGGTAATTTAGTTATCCACGCAAACACAAACAAGATCTAAGACCAAATCTATAAGCTGATAATCCAGATAGTAAATCACTTAGTAATGTGACATATGAGTGTACGTATTCGTATGGGTAACAAACAGTATAAAGGCCAAAGCTTTTATGTGTGTCAGTGTGTGCATGGTATGATTGGTATCTATCCCAAGGGGCAAGGGTTAGTACCAAGTTGAAAATAACCAATGAGGCAGCATAGAATAAAGTAAGAATAAGCATGAGGAGTACAAATATTCTTTATGATCTGGAACGGGCCCATGGGATTATCAAGCATGTTTTTTGAACGAAGAAAGTATATGCAGTCAAGCATTCAAGATTGAGACCTTAATTCGTGCACACTAACAAACAGTTCTTAAGGAATCGGGTCATTATCAGTTCTCAGATTTGATCTACCATTTTAACTCTAACCGCATTTTCTTTAGTAGGGTGTGATTTTGGCTTGCAAGTCGGTATGACATGTAAGTATTTTGATGCGTTTTCGAAAGATAAAAACGAATTCACTCTTTTTCGAGCTATAAATACCTCGGGCATTCTTCTATTTCCTTCTCAAGCCTTCTCAACATTTCTTCCCTAACACTACAAGCAAGAACCCTGATTTACCGATATCAAAATTAACAGCATAATGGATTCTTCAGACACTCTAAGGTAACAATCATAAAATGATACTCACTCTTTCACACATATAGCAGGCCTGCAAACTTTTTAATCATGCTTATTAATAATGATGTAGCACTTGCATGATCAAAATCATGATGTAGCACTTGCAATCTTGCAACGACATCATGCGTTATCTGTTTGCATTTATGATTAACTATTCAAGTATAGTATTGTTAAGATAATTCAGTTACATGTCATTAAGGTACATAATTTGTATTGGTTGTATCATATGAAACATTTTCTCCGCATGATATATTAAAGAACAAAACAACTTGTATAAGTTAACTATCACAACAAAAAGGGATATCTTACCACTCTTTATGTTGGCCAGGAATAAGTGTGCAGCCTGCTATAGGCAGTTCAACAAAAAGGAGCACCTAGTGGAACACATGAGGACATCATATCACTCGGTGCATGAGCCAATGTGTGGAATTTGTGGAAAACGCTGCCGGTCATTTGAATCCCTTCGCGAACATCTTATAGGTATTATATGGTGTATACTTATTATACAATGGTTTTCTTAGCATCATTCACTACATGCATACTAATTTCTTTTTTTACAGGACCATTGCCAAAGGCAGAATGTGAAAGGTTGTTCAAGGACCGTGGTTGTGACATTTGCCTAAACATCTTTAGCAGCCGCAATGCTCTGAGGATTCACCGAGATACATGCCAACTTTCATTTGGAAGTAATGTAATACATCCCACCCCTTAAAAGCCTGTCTATTCTCTATTATGAAGTTTGGTCTTAATCATGAAATATTATTATTTCAGGGTCTATTGCACCAATTTGCTAACTTAGGCATCCAAGATAACCTGAGAATTGATAGTGGGAAAACAAGAGCAGTTGCTCTTGCATGCAAAATGGTTGGTGGTGGTAGTGATGGTTCATTGGATCTCTGTGCGAAAGTCTGCATCATAGATGAATACGAGAACATATTATTCCGGTCCTATGTCAAACCTCACCTTCCTATTACACATTACAGGTATCCCTTTTCCATCCTCATGTCCTAAATACTAGAGTGCCTAAGCAAGTATTACATAAATTTTTGTAAATAGAATATTCTTTTACTAATAGAGATTCTAAATATTTATAGGTATGAGACAACAGGCATTCGACCAGAATACCTCAGGGATGCGATGCCTCTTAGGCAAGTGCAAAGGAAGATTCAAGATTTCCTGTGCAATGGAGAACCCATATGGAAGATCCGTCCAAGAGGTGGGAAGGCAAGGATTCTTGTAGGCCATGGGTTGGATCATGATCTAAAGAGCTTGGAATTAGAGTACCCTGCAGTTAAAATAAGGTAAACACCTTCTGGTAGATTATAACATAAAAACGCAAAATGATCATGATCAAGGTGCTTATATGGACTCAACTTTAATTACAGGGATACAGCAAACTATCCACCCTTAATGAAGACTAGCAAGCTCAGCAACTCACTTAAGTATCTGACAAGAGCATACCTCGGGTAATCTTTAGTGAACATTTTTAATGAATATGTTTTGTTTGTTGACCTATAAACAACAGCTAAACACGTCCCAGTAGAACTAATGGATTTAATTTACACAGATATGATATTCAAAGTGGCATACAAGACCCTTATGAAGACTGTGTTGCAACAATGAGGCTGTACAGGAGGATGCGATCCCAGGCTCATAGAAATGAGAATTATCCACTTGCTATGGACCCGCAAAATAAAAATAATTTTGCTTCATGGAGACAAAATGAGCTCGAGAGGATGAGTCCTGATGAACTGTTTTCAATCTCAAGGTCCGATTTCTACTGTTGGTGCTTAGATAGCAAAGACTACGCCTAAATAAAGAGAGAAACTAGTATCAAGAATGTAGTGGGTGTATCTGATAGCTATATTGAGCTATTAACCTATAAAATAACTAGATATAAATAGAAATAAAGCATGGAAAATTTCCCATGTTTCTAGTAGATGATGGTAGGGAAATTTGTGTAGTATGAGGCATTGAGCCTATACGAATGAATTATTCATTGATATCTATAATATGGGATTAGATATATCAATTGTATTTGATTTAACAAGAATAAATACATCTTTTCTTGCTGAAAAATGTTCGAGATCCACCTAGGTATGTTTCAATCTTTGATCACTAAAGCTACAACTCCAAGACAGTGAAAACAGTTCTAATATAAGTTATCCGCTAATATAAATTGTTTATGGTCCTGGTATTTCCAAAATAATGCATGTCTTCTGTGCATAATACAACAATCTAATTCTGGATCTGACATTACAGTTGTAGACATTTATGAGTCACAAAATTGCAAGAAATTACAAAAACTTAATAAATTTTAATCTAAAAATATATAAAAACCTTGCAAATAACAACTAAATCCCATTTATGGGACACCGTTGCTGAGAAATTGAAGGTGACTAATTTCAAGAACATGGTTAACCAAAAACTGACGCATTGTTTCTTATGAAGAACTTAAATTACGTGTTACGCTGTCACCGTTAATAATTAGGATAAGCAACTTTCAGTAGCTCAAAAGCCTCAAAATATACAAAATCAGGTAATTTTGATAACTCCATGTCCATCATCGACAAGTATTAGAACACTTGAAATGAGAAAAAATATGTAAATATAACAAGAGCAACATGATTCAATTCACAGTAAGATACGTTCCCTAATGAAGAAAAATTTCCATTATGCAAAATATATATATATAACTTCCCCCTATATATATATATAGAGAGAGAGAGAGAGAGAGATGTACCTGAACTGAATAATCATAATTGGATGATGAAGATGGTAAGCATGTAACCAGTCGCTAAGCATATTCCATCTCGAAATTCTATAACACGTCTTTCTACAAAAGTTCTCAAACTTGAGCTGATTACGTTACCATCACGTATAATTTTTGTTCTTGCTATAAACAAATAAATATCCGATCGATCACAACAATTCTTTAAATATTATGCACCGGGTGGAACCGTAAAGTACTGATATTAAGAATAATTTACATTTCTCTCATTAAACAATTTCTAAAATGTAGCATTTGCAATACATAAGTCAATATTCAAAGTGAAATGTAAATAAACAATATTAGGGATAGGAAGTATCTTTTAAGTTCAAAAGATTTACTCCAATGTCCAATTCAAGTTACATAGACCTCTAAACAATATGGATTGTAAACCATACCTATAACAACAAATAGGCAAAAATGATACAACACTAGTATAACTTAAAATCCAGTTATTTATGCATCACAGTGCTGAAGCATTGGTAAAAAACTCATGTGCCTTATTGTATTGTTCCAAGACAATGTTGTGAAGAGGGTTAATTGGTTCAAGAAGGTTAGAATATGGACCAACCACAGAGCGAGCAAATGGTGGAGAATCATCATCTATAGACCAGCTAAACTGAGCGGCGGATAGACCACTAAGACAATAACACGTGTGATAGTGGTCCCTGTTCTTCCCTGGTTTGTCTCTGAACCCTCCCTCCACCTATACCCCATAAATAAATCAACGATATAATCTAATGGTTAGCAGAATACCAAATTAGTCACCAAACCAAATTAATCATTCCATTCACAAAGCCAATGGCTCGTTTTGGATTATCCAAATGAAGAATATTTCACTTCGGTAACAGACATGCCTAAAAAACAAACCGTTATAACCAACCCATCCAAATAGATTCCAACAGTAACACATGTTATTTATAATGACATGCACCAGCACAATGTGGCGGAACACAACGTGAGTCATTTTGTGTCGCCACTTATGTAATCTATCAGATTTGAATTGTAGTAAGTGTATAAAATGAATAATTTGGTGAAATGAATGGTTAAGATTAAAACATAAAAGTAATGGATATATAAAAGATGGGTGGTTGGGATTAAAAGTTATTGGGTGCTTGAAAATTGAAACCCGTGATTGGTCAAGGAATGGATATTATAATAATTTAAATGTTTTGTAGTGTAGTGGGTTTAATGTATTATAAGAGTATAGATTTATCTGATTCAAATTATTAATGAGTGTGTGAAATTTATAAGGTTGAAATTATTAATAATTTGGAATCGTTCGAAAAAAAGTAAAAAAATTACTATAAATGGAAAAATGAATGGTTAACATTATAAGTCACGGATGTATGAAAGATGAGTGGTTGGGATAAAAAGTTATGAGGAGTTTGAAAAGTGAGTGGTTGTACTTAATTTAGGAACACTTATAGTATTAAGTTAAAAAAGGATTTGGGAGTGTAGTGGGTTAAATGTATTATAAAAGAGTATGTGCGTATGTGTGTGTGTGTGTGTGTGTGTGTGTGTATACAATGTATACTTATAGATAAGGAAGCAAAGTGGCAAGTACCAATCGCTTTTTCAAGTCCCCCGAGTCTCCTATTTGCCTTACTTTTCATGGTTGCCCATCATTTGAATTCGGACATAATTAAGCAATAATTAACCAAAACCAAATGCTTAAGCTTCTCAGTTAAATGAAAATGATGGTTATGTTTTGGGTCATAACCGCATACTCAGCTTATTACAACCTTTGAAGCCAGACAGTTTGACTTTCAACAAAACTAGTAGCTTTCAGTATCATTAGTGATTGTGGGATTTTGAATTGGTTTCATTTACAAAACATTCTGTTTCTAATATTTTCTGTTGGGTCTCTAAATTTACCTAAAAACTAGAGGATCCATAATTCCATGTCAAGTTTGAAGCTAGGCTTTATTTTCTTTGACCTCCAAGATAGACTGAAAGACAATTTATTTTAATCTCAATTTACCTGTGAGCACAAGAGAACATATTGCTGCAGCGCATGAGTTTGAAAAAGAGGCTCTGCATCTGTATGCCTGTGAATGTTCACTTGGTCAACATCATTCTTTTTTCCTGCACATAAACATATGCATACATATATACAGTTATTAAGATTGTTAGATATAAGTAAATACTATATACTATACATCATATGTTGGCATACCTTCCTTTTCATCATCGGATAATTCAGATGATGTGGAATCTTCATTGCTTCCCACACTATTATGCCGGTCACCAGTGGATGCATGTAATCTTTGTATCAGCATCGCAGCTCCCCCCTGGTCAATGCCTCTCTCATTACAATACTAGTATACTTAGAAAACAAAACATATCTATTGAATGTATGCAACTATAACCTATGTTAAACCTGCCAAAAAGAATAGCAACCATCAACCAATTTATTTGTCCTTCCCTGAAATCCACCTTCCACTCCTTGTCTAAAAACCAACCAATCCTGGTTCAAAATACATTAACCGATTCACAAACTGCAATAAATTGGATTGATCAAGTTGCATTGTGTGAGAGAATTAAATAATCTTACAGTTAGATTTGCCAAGTCCAAACGGTTAACCTCATTGATCAAAATCATTGTGGCCAGCCCGCAAAAGGTGTACCTAATAAAAGATGATTAAGGTGTTATGCAGTTATATCTGATAAAAAGAAACAAATAATCAACTCAACATAAATGCAAAACTGAAAAAATAACTCATGATCATAGATTATGGTATTTATTTAACACGATTACATACCCTCCATGAGCTTCTGAACCTGGTTCACCAGCAATGCCACCTTCATAGGTCTGACAACTGCATAAATGATGATAAAGTGTATAACTAAAGTAGTTCCATATAATCTGGTGGTTCTAACCAAAACCAGACATATGTCTGTGTAGCTATTTCAGAAACCCAATCAGGAAAACGTAGCTAGCAATTTGATAACATCTATCGCTCACTAATTGATATTCCAAAAAACTAATCCAACAAAAACTAAAACGAATTCTTCTTTACGATATAATATCATCTAAAAAGATGAAAATAAGTTCTCCATGACCAACCTTACGATGTAATTTCCCACACCTTGGACAAGTTCTTCATCTAATATATTTAAAATACTTGCAACCTGTCATTGTATAAGTACAAGTATTAGCTAAAGAACAGGATTAACGTTAAAACAAGCTTTCACAGTCACCAGGTCGTTATATAATTGATTATATAAGAACAGAAGAAAAAAAGTTAAACTTACAGATATAGCGGTATAACAAGCACGAACATCGACTTCCCCGCCGTCATGCATACTAAATCAAATGAAAAACTCATTAATTAGATACACAGATCCTTGACTCAGATATGTTCGAAGTAACTTGAATCTGTAAATAACCACGTTAGTCTTCTGCAATACCTGAACCCTCCACTTATGTGTTTCATTCTACGCAAAAATGAGTGAATCTTTCTTCTGCAAATAAAAGCAGCTTATATGTAATGCCACGAGATTGTCACAATCAAAGTCTCCATCAAAAAATATATGAGTTTTTAACTCCATATGTGAAATTTAAGAAACCTTCTTTTGATATTATTGATATGTAAGTAAACCACGAGACTAATTAAGAAAAAACAAGAGGTGATACTTAAATCGTATAGGACTCGTAAATAAACTGCATGGCAAGGGGATTTTTTTACCATTCATATGAAAAGGAGTCTATATGATTTATACGTATTTTGCCAAAAGGATCAAAAAAGGTATAATTCAAAATTTAACTTATAAACAGGTCACTGTTTTTGAAGTCTCTAAAGCATACTCAAGTGTTTACAACCTCTTAAGTTGGTTTATTAAGAATACAAAGCTGTATTTTATTATAATACACTATTTTTAATGAAAATAAAATAAAAAAAATGTTGTCGCAAGTTAACATAAATGAGACAACGAGTTCTACCTATTTGGACCCATCCTACAACTTTATCTGTTCTGACTTGCCCAATTTGCCACCTTTATGAAACTAAGGAAAAGCAAATTCTTGCCATAACTCAACTGATAGTTATGCAAAAAAAAAGTCAATACCCTTATCAAGAAATCTATGAAAAAGTAGTGGTCTTTCAGGTAATAAATTAACCAAAAAAAGAAACATGCATATCACTCAAAAAACTGAAGAAAGTAAAAACCTCATTATATATAGGACATGATCAAAAAGCCAATAAGGGTCCTTTAGTCCTTAAATATAGGATATAATATAGAGAAAGTAACTAATTTCATCGTAAACATAAAACAACACCTGTTAATTGATGCCAAAGATCTATGACCGCCTAAGGTGATAAGTGAATTAACTGCGGCGTAAGTTGTTGCAAGATGTGGCATCTGACAGTAGTAGCAAATGTTAGCAGCACTTTAATGATACTTAACTTTAGAGTGTATCTATTACAACATCATGCAGTATGATTAAGAAATTGCTACTGCCTCACATATGTAAATTCGGCAATTGGAAATAAGGTCTTAATCATTATAATAATTAATAAATTAATAGATAACCCTCGAAACTTAACCCAAATTAACTATCATTATCAAAAAGTCACTTGCCTGCCCAGGTCCGCCACCATATCCACCATCCCGGTCCTGAAAAATTACAAAACAAACCTCGCAGTTAATAACCTATAAACAACTTCAAACCATATGCAACAAAAATACATCTAAAATAACAAAACTCGAGTTGCAAACGGAAGCCAACCTGGCACCGACTTAAAAAGTCAATAGCATTACATTCCAAACCAAAATCAACAGAGTCTCCCAACAAAGCAATCGAATGAAGAATCCAATAGCAAATCCACGGCCGACTAACAACACGCAACACAGTGAATTTAAGTATTATATATATACATATATATATAATTTTCATTGAATCCTACTGTTTACTATCAAATCAAAACACTTAATATAATAGGCATCACTAATAACAACTAGATCATACTTGGAATCTAAGACGGCATACGACGGACCGAGATGCCGAAGACCGTTGTCAAGGAACTCAATGTGCTTATCACGTTGAAGCTCTAACCTATTTTTCAAGCATTAAACTAAGCATAATTACAAAACAATTAATGAAAAATAGATATATACATGTGTATGTATATATTAGGGTTTTGAGTACTTACATGACTGATTGGGAATTGGGGGGAATGTTATAGAGAAGATGATATATATGGAAAACCTCACTTTCCACAGCTCGCTGATCTTGTTCTGTTACTGTTAGCTTCCATTCCGACGACGACGACGATGATGGTTCCATGAGTTCCGGCTGATGTGACTTTCCGTTTATGGTTTTTCTCCGTGGTTTGATTTTCCGCAACCGTAAAGTGAATCTCATTCAGAATTAGAATTAGAATTAAATTAACCCTGGGCTAGATTACTTTTAACTGTGGTTTTAAACCGCCAAACGAGTGAATGTGAATCTATGTTTTTAACTCCAGTATACCGGAAAAATAAAACTAATTATGGGGAGTATTTTTCTTAGGGCTATTTGACTGAAAAATACTCTAACTTGTCTTTGATATTTTTCTTAAGATCAAACTTTTAAAATGTCTTTTTGTGAGAATTGAAACCGATAGAAACTTCTATTTGAGATCTTTACCGGTTGAGGCATGACATGGAGCCAGTCATTGCTTATTTGGCATCCACATGTACACTTTATTTCTATTTGTTTAATTTATATAAGTATATTATATATCTGGTAAAACAACATACATTCATCTTCTAGACTCTCTCTATCCCTTTTTCTGATTCCGACCACCACCACCACCGACCCGCCCCCCACATTGCTGGAAAAATGGGGAAATGCTACAAAAGTAACCTTCATTAACCATCCAACCCTCGATGCCACCTCCGCCTTTATCCCAAGTCTCGTTGTCTACGACTCAAAAGCTGAAACTCACCACCGCGCCGCCACAACTATCCTCACATATCTCGTTTTTAGCAGAGGGAATGGAAAGTATTGCTCAAATCTATACTAGATCTCGTTTTTACTAGAGGGAATGGAAAGTATTGCTCAAATCTATACTAGATCTCGTTTTTACTAGAGGGAATGGAAAGTATTGCTCAGATCTATACCAGGTCTCGTTTTTAGCAGATTAGATCTTCAACTACAATTGTTTTTATTCCGGCAAACTTTTCGGCAACAGATGTCTATATCTATATTCTTGGTTCAGTTGGTCACTAGATGTCTTGCATCAGAACTTCAAAAGTATTGTGGGTTTTTATTTTTTTGTGTTGTTTGAACGAAAATGACGTTTGTATAGTAAGGTATTTTGGGTTTGTAAAGTATTTTGGGTTTGTAAAAAGAGAAAATAACATTAATACCCAAATATGGATGAAAATATATCAATTTACCCAACAATTTTTGAATTTTCACAAAATACCCATAAGAATCGCAATAATTTGAGATAATCGCAATAAGATTCAGAAGATCGCAATAAGATTCAGAAGATCGCAATAAGATTTTGAAGATCGCAACGAGATTTACTATAGTCGCAATGAGAGAATGATAATCGCAATGCAGTTATATTTGTGGTGTATGTGTGTTCCAATAATATTATGTTCTTTGTGCTTGTTTCTTTTATTGGTATGAACAATGAGAAGGAGTGACAGGGCAAGGATGATGAAATCATTTAGCAAGGCACCATTAAGAAGGAAACGATTCTCCATTTAACCGGTGATTGCTATAAAGGTAATCCATATATGTATTATTATATAGGGAATTGTTAATAGTTTTTTGGGTTTTTTTCGCGTTAATTAGGTCACATATTTCTGGAAATTGTTAACATAAGTTTTTGATTATTAGTTTGTTGGGAGAGACATACTTCCCTTTTTAATTTATTTTATTTTTTTTCTAATAAATTGGGTCACATGTGTGTATGGTTCATGTTTGATGAAAATGTTTTTAGTCTTCATATGATGATGAATAAAAGAAAGTTTAGAATGTCACTGCTTAGGAAGTTTGTAAGTAATGTTGGGGCACATGTGTTTGGATTAAAATGTGAAGTTAGTTTAATCAGATAATTACCTATTAAGTAGCTCCTAATCTAAACTGCTATTTCTAGACTTTTCAATTTGTGGGTGGTTAACTAGTTTTCATGTCGCCTATACTTTCAAAAGGTCAGGTGTAATGGCTTTAACAATTACAAAGTGCATGCATCATACACACTATACACACTAAACACATGTTTACGTTTAAGGTAGTAAAAACATGTGTGTTACGACTATGTTTGTTTACATATAAGTTCTTTATAGTGTGTTTTCGAAATGTTAAACATATGTTCTATACTAAAATAAATAGATGTATGAAACTGCTGTTTCTATTTATTTCCATTTGGTTTATCGTAAATGGTTACATTTCACATGTTAACTTTGTTGTTTTGTGTTTTGTAACATCTGGTACCCATGTGAAATTGATTTTGATGCGGCAATGTGAACAGGTGTACTCGAATTACCGTTGGGTCAAGATATCAACAACAAAACTACACGAGAACAATGAGAATTAGTGATTAAAAAAGAGCGAGCTGACAAAGAAAATAGAGAAAATGGAGTAGCAAACAACAAAAAATGTAGTCGACTGTGGGGTTTACGTGATGAGGCATATGTAAAAGTATATGGGAGAGGCTGGTGCAAAATGAGATTGTGGATTGGGATTGTGAACACATGTTTTTTTTGATATCCTGAACATATCGAACACATGTTTTTAACTTCGTGAGCATGTGTGCCTTCTAGGCCATATGTTCCGATTCTCTATACACACATGATATTAGTATTAGTTTTTTCTAACAGATAGTATATATTGAATATCTGAACACATGTTTTTACCTAGCGTACCTATATTTGTTGGTTTCATATGTGTTGATCACAGGTGCACAAATGTTTGTATCGATATACTGAGGTGTTGACTTCATGTAAATTTTTGGACACATTTGTCGTTTGGTGGTTACGTTTTGCTTGTAAATTGTTCTACTTGTGATCTGGATATACCGGGGTCACATTTTGCTTGTAAATTGTTATACTTGTGATATCGATATACTTAGGTGTTAACTTCATGTAAATTCTGGTGTTCCTGACATGTATGTTTTAACATTTGAAAACAACAGTTTATAATTTGTGTCCAATTGGATTGATATAAATGCAAATGGTCTACTTGTTAATATTTTTTCTTTGCTTATTTAAACCATGCACCAGTGGAAGAAATGTTGTTGATAAGGTCGAAACTGGATTTAATAGATTAGAATCATAGAACCGTACATCTGAAATAATGGTGAAGAGAACACAAGCATTGGGTTTTTTAAGTACGCATGTATGCTAAATATCAAAGTCTCATGAAACAAAATATACATATCAAAGTCTGGAATAGACATGAAGAAATTGCAAGCATCTTGAAAGTTGAGTTAGTTTAACAGGATTATAACTAAAAATGAAACAAATTCGTGACCCTTGTTTTGCCCTCTTTGCTAGCAGCCCGGGCTTCAGCTTCATCTCTTTTCTTGATTTCAATGTTGCAGATATTGTGGTTGTCTTGAACCGGTTAACACTATGTGCACTTGTGCATCAGGCGTTTACGTTTATTAACAAGCTTCTCACTCGGATCGACAATCTTTTGCCACTATTGCTTCCCGAACCTTTGTTGTTGCTTCTTGAACCTTTGTTGTTAGCATCTTTGAGAGCAAACATATCATATTTCTCGGGTATAGGTACACCAGGCAACTCCATGAAAACTTGCTCCTTATCTATTACAGGATGGGCTCTATGAGAAGAAAAAGTGCATAGGAATGATTAGAATAGACTTAATTTAGTGACATATTTGGATTGTAAAATGAAATGACCTGTTTATATGCTACAAGATTAAAATCGAGCAAATATAATAATGTACAAACCAAAACAAAAAACAAGTTTAAAATAGATGAATAATGGAAACCTTCACTCATATCAGAACACCAACAAATGATTCTTATATTGAATCTAAGCTATTCACTTCCTTCGTACGAATTATGATATCATTATTATAAATTTATTATCTGTTTTGACCTCTTTTTGAAGAAAACCAAATTAAATGCTCTGGTAAATCGTTTTGATTACTAAACGGATTCATAAATATAAAAGGGGGAATTCTTTATACTTGTTATTCTTGATAACTGCTGGAGAAAAAAAAGGTGATGTAGAACGATTCATAAGGGGAATTTTGTTCCCTTTTAGTAATTAATATAATAATTGTATTTATAAATTGACCACACTATCCTTTTACCATTTAATTAAAAACTAGTTCTCGCAGTTCTTGACATTTTGTTGGTTCTCGTTTTATCTTTTTAATATATATATATATAAAATTTTAAAAGATAAAAATAATACAGTATTAATTCTTTTTATAACGAGAGAAATATGTGTTTCAAAGCCCAAATTCTATACCTATATTTTATGTGACCTTTCAAAGCCCAAAGTAATGAGTTTGTGCAATACCATTAGATTAATTACAATTATAACACAATGAAACAATTTAAAAGCCTACAACGACCAAAGGCTTAATTATACGGTGATTCGATTCAGTGGAGGATCTTGGCATGTGCAATATAGGCCAGCGCACAGGGCCTCCACTTTTAAAGCGGGCCTCCATTTTATAAGACGGGCCCCTGTTTTTTAAAAATTCTTAGTTTTATATTAATATAATTTAAATATTTATTATAAAATTATTATTCCCTTTCCAACAAGACAGTCGAA
>JANDBE010000045.1:30704005-30716184 GCA_024320915.1 Erigeron philadelphicus | reverse complement strand
ATAATAATAATAATAATAATAATAATAATAATAATTATTATTATTATTATTATTATTATTATTATTATTATTATTTTTTTTTTTATTATTATTATTATCGTCTAAGAAAACAACGGATCATGTACACATTAATGACATTCAACCCTTCAGAGTTCCGACCAAATTGCCAATGAATGCTGCCGGTTTATTCCAGGTTTGTAAAAACATTGCATTTTTTTTTATAGGTGAAAAGTGTGGAGGCCTTAATTATTTACTTCGGTGAAGATCCTGCTCGTTGTCAATATGAGCAAGGTAATTATAGAGAAAACTAAACAGTTTTTTGAAAATACAATTGTTGTCATTGGAACAAATTGATTAAGTCTATGTAGTTATAGCAAGCGATATTTGAGGTATCGGTTGTCGCGGTGGGGTAGTGACTAGATATTTAAAATATTAAAAGTCAAGGTGAAATTTATCTATCCGTTATTGTTAATACTTGCCTAAATTATTATTTTTTTAAGTTTGGGCCACAAAATGGAAAAGAAAAAAAAACGTTATAACACCGCTATGTTACAACTATGTGGACCACTATAGCACCGGGTAAAACAGAGCCAACAATAGAGGGACCGCTATTTTGACAACTATTTAGCTACAGGACTGCTAGAACCGCTATAGCGCGGACATTTAGTTTCTAGTACCTCTAAGTTGAGTTCCATATTTTGGTATTATTTTCAGTTATTGCAACGCTCAAAGAATTCGTGAAATTGTTTAATCAATCCTATGATGAAAACCGCAAGCAGATAGAGGAAGAAAAGAAGAAGGCACAGAAGGAGGAGGCTGAACAAGAAAAGTTAAAACAATAAAATCAAATGAAAAACGAGTCAAAACTGGAAGAAAATACCAATCAGGATTCAGCGATAACAAATACTCATTGAAAGTGCTGAATAATAAATTTTTGTCTTTCAATCTAATTGGTGGCGATGAAAAACGGCATGTGGGTAGTGCATGTGCTTTTGCCATTTATAAATGCCATATATGTAAATTGTATAATACCACAATTTTTACTGCAACTCATAGTGCTCCAGTGTTATCCGACTGAAGGTATGTTGTTTCCACCAATTTTATATAAAAATTCCTCTTGAAATCTTAATATTTTTAATGTCAATTGGTTTGAGTGTATTGATGAGTTTGATGTGCTTTGCAGCAAAAACTAATGGGCACATGTACGTAATTCCACTGTTGGTAGCTTGTAAATATAGGAGTCTTGGTGTGGCAGCTAAATTGGTATGATGGTTCCCCTTTTCTATAGTGATAATTCGCTGATAGATGGGCTGGATAAAGGGACGCAATCTTTAGGCAATACTGTAATGTACATCCGTGGGTTCGCCTGTCAGAAATATGTACATGTTTTTGGTATATCTTATATTGTGTTTCAGATGATTATTTGGGATCCATTCTATGTAGGTGCTTAGTAAGATAGCATCTTAGCTCACCAACTTATGTAGAAAGTAACTAAAATATATATTAGAATATATATATTTATTGTAAGAGAGTTTGAGAATTCGGATGTCAAATGCATTGGATAGTAACGCCCTGATACGGTTATATGGTTTGTTAGAGGGAAACTTTGACGTTGACCAGTACTTCAAATTTGAGGAGTGTTGTTTTTACAATTTACGGCTCTTCTAAATTCGTGTTAAATTATGAATATAAGTATGGTATGTGGCATTCTTCATTGAAGCCTGGAATACACACCTGAGCGATTGAGCGTATGAGGTGGCATGACTCATTTGTACACACTCTAATAACCCCATTGGATATACGCAATACTAAAATTTGGATTGTTGATGTATCTTCAAGTCATTTTGTAGGAATCAACTATATTGTGTGCCGAATTTGTATCATCATTGAGCTCAGTTGACACTTGCTTGTGAAAAACATGCAGGTATAGTCGTATAGACTCCACTTAGCTTTGCTCAACTCTTCATACTCATGTCTTTTCAACCATGATCTCGATATAAATTTGCTATTTTCCGATGAAAAAAGTTGAAGATTCTATCAAGTATCACATATAAGTTGACAACAACATATTGACAAACAGAGATCGAAGTTTTCAAATGTGACAATTTTCATGTTTGAAAATAATGTTTTCTTGTACACATCGAGTTTGGTGGTTGAGTTTTGTTGGATCAAACTTCTAAAAACCTAGCCTTAAACCACTGTTGCTATTGCAAATGATAAGGATGTGATTAATTGTTTTTTGTTTGCAAGATCCATAGCTATAGGCCAAATATTTTTTCTTGTTTATAAGAGCATCTCCAAAGGAAAAAACCTTTTAAAAGCTTTTTTTAGTTGCCACCTCATACATTAATACTTTCAACCTATATAAAAAGTCTTTTACTCCAATGATAGCTTTTTTAATAGCTTTTTTTGATTGAATACATATTTATTGTTCAATTTATATAACTTATCCTCATTTATATATAATGCAAAATATGACCCTCTTTTATAATAAAGAATGTAATGCTTCCTCAACTATGGAAATATTTGTAACAAGTTATGCTTTCTATTTATAAACAAATTTTCGAACAGACAAAGTGGTTAACAATATGGACTTTGCAAAAGTTCCAATGTTTGAATCGCACTATATACGACCAAGTGGAGGTGGACAAAATTGAGATGTTATGTTAACTAGGTGGTTCATGTGCCGCCCGATGGGCGTTGTTGTTTTCTCTTATCTACTTGGATTTTAGGGGTTAACTAAGCTACAGTGCATAAAGTAGTGCAAATGATGAAGACTTTTACAAAAGATGAAGAGAGCGGCATTGGTTAGTGTAAGATTGGTGCAGTAATGTGTAGGTCGTTTAGAAATTCTTTGCTAGTGCTACCAAATTTCTGAGTTTCTGGATTGTTAAAGATACTACATGATTAGTGAAAATAAAGTAGGTACATCTTGAAATATTTCAATAAAGGCTAACTGATAGGAACAATTTTTGTGGACTGGTGCACTAATGCCGAAACCTTTACAAAACTTTATCTAGGCTCATAAAATACAGGCAAAACATGTCATAAAAATATGAACAGAGGAGATATTTTTCCCTTCATGAGCAATGTAAACATATATTATAAATAACATTTACTACTTCATTTGCTAAAAGGGTTCCTTTTTTAGGATGAATCATAATTCTGCTTTTGGAAAATCAATTCAATCACACATTACACTTAGACTAAGATAGCATGGCATATCAGACACCTAAATCTGAGATGTACAAACTTAGCTAGCTAAAACTATATATATATATATATATATATATTGTTAACTAAGGTACCAAATACTATATCTAAAAAATTAGCTACAATGCATAAAATAGTGCAAACGATGAAGACTTCAATTAGAGATGGGGGTAAAAAAATGATGTCTTATATTACATGTAACTTAGAAAGTAAACTTATAGCTACAATGCATTACTACTTCTGGTTTCTACAAAATACTACAAAAGATGAAGACTTCAATTGGAGATGGGGGTACAAAATATGAAGCCTTATGTTATATCCGATTTCTACAATATACTAAAGTCATGAAAAGTAAGTCATTGACGGTGAAGGCTTCAATTAGAGTTGAAGCTACAAAAGATGAAGGGTGTTGGTGGTTTAGTAGCTGGTTTTTATCTTCTTTGAGGTTTCATTTGTGGTGCCTGCATGATAATTTATGGAACTTGATAAGATTGTTTTATTATTGTATAAAGTGTAGCATAATGTGTCTTTACCTTTTGAGTCGAATTCTAGTCGCTTGGTTGCCTTTGATGTTTTCTGAATGGTCTGGGGTGTAATTGGAGCTGGAGTTTTTTGTGTTGATGACGCGGTAGGTATTGCCATTATAGTCGGTTGTGCTTCAATGTTGCTGACTTTTAGGACGTTGGCTTTCAATCTCCCTGATCTTCGTTCTCTGTATGCTTGAAGATGGAATGTCATTGATTTTCCTTTGGTTGATGTGATTTCTTTTGGTATTGCATACTCAGTTCTGCAGGCTGAAGTTATCCTTAGTTGGGAGCATTCGACACCGATGATTGTGGTTGCAGGGTCATGATTTACGGTGACCTCAAGTTCTCCGGTGTTGTCTTGAAGCATTGCAGTGACCTGATACCTGTAAATTTGTAGTTCAAAAGTTTATATTATTGAGGGAATGAGGGATAAATAAGTATTTCTATGGCATAGGATTTATTGGAAACTTTAGCGGCCTATATATATAGAAAATAATTTCTGTATCGTTTTGCATATCCTAGTTAGGTACAGGTCCGAGTTGGACGCTAAAGGAAATAAATGATTAAATTTTTTAATTTTTAAATTAATGATAATACAAAAGTAATTAGATATCTAGATCAAATTAGGTTTTTTAAATGGGTTTGTATTTTGGGTCGCCCTATTAAAAATTTGTGAGAATAACATAAATAAGAATCATAAAAGAAAATTAAAATTACAAATACAAATACAAAAGAACCGAATCAATACCTTGAGCTTGGAGTTCACTTAAAAGTCAAACGTGTGGGAAAAAAACCAAGCTTTTTAACGACATTTTTGTTTTAAATTTGATAAAGTATTTATCTATATTTTTTTATATTATATTATAAAAGGAATAACTCTCATGTTAAAAGTTACATAGAGGAAACTGTCTAATATATCCTTAATGATTATATTAAACTGTTGGTCTTATCTTTTAAAATATAGACATTAATCGTTTACATCAATTACTTTTACATTAATTATTTACACAATTTGATGCAGCTTTTACCACTATCAGCCGTCTACCACCATTACACCGTCGACGTCATGATCATAGTTGCATTGCGCGAGTACCGTGTTAATATATATTTAATTAGATCAAATATGAGAGTTGTTAGAGTGTTATGAAACTATTGTTTTAGTGTTTGTAAATTAACTATGAACGACATATTAAATCATGGTAATATGTATTATGGGTTTTGTTTGCTTACATGTATATGGGTATTTCAAATTCGCCATCTGTTGGACACATCCACTTTTGTCCATATTTGAGGATCTCATGTGAGCATGTTGGGCAGATGTTGCGATACCAGTCTACGCTTGACGTGATTTGCTGAATTTTGCCATCGCAGGAGAATGTGATGCCCTAAAAAATGTTGATTTCAATCGGTTAGTGCGTAGGAACTGCTTGTATATAGGTTTTTATTTGAATATTTTGTTGATTTACTTGTAAGTCGGATGGTGGTTTTCCAAGAAGCTCTGATATTGTAGTTGTTTGCAAATGTTTGTAGTTGGCTCTGATGTCAGCAGCTTCTAATATGTGGTGTGATACATATAGAATTTTAAGAATTGTTTTAGAATTTCAATAACTAAAAAATAATTATATCTTTTCAGACTTGTTTAGCAGAATTTTAGTTTCTAGCGTTTTCGGATTAAGGAAAACGAATGTGTTGGTAGTTGATTGTAGTTGTGGTCGATCTGCAATTCCATAATTATAGTATGTTTTTAGTTGATTGTCAGTTGTTTGTATTTAGTTTTTCAGTTTGTGTAAACTTACTTGAATATGTGACGGCTTTCATTGCAGTAAATGCTATGATTGTTGGATAGTCTGCCTTCTCAATATCTTCTCTGTTGAATCTGTCTTTGACCGTCGCTATTTCCTTCCAAAGGGTGATTGGAACGACTTCGTTGCTGTATAGGTAGCAAATTTAGTATATGCAAGTAGAAAAATTGAAGATTGATATTTTTAAGAGTACCTGGAGTCTATAATGTTGAAGGCAACAAATGGGTCACCATCTCTTTTGTTTTTATCTTGAATTGACCCGTCTAGTATGCCAAAGTAATCTGGTAATCATACTAATGTTAGGTTATTTGTTAACTTTAGAATTAGAATGAAACAATTATAATCAATTACCTGTTGTCTCGTTTTTCTTGTCGCATATTTCTTTTATTTTTTCATAATTGCCGAAGTTGAAGTAGAAGTGTGGTATTGCAGGGTTGTCGTCGATTGGATTAATCAGGGTTGAAGCGCCAATTCTCATATTTGCAGCGTGTGGCAGAGCATTTATGTATTTTTGTGGTTTGATGCAGGCATATTTATGAATTTCATAGCATCTACCAATTTCGATGACAGCTTCTGCAAACTTCTGTTCAGTAGATCTTTGTGCGATTGCTTGTATAGCAGCCCCCTTAAATATGTAAAATGTGAATTAGAAAATAATAAAATTGGAATGAAGTTTACTTTATAGTAGCTGGATGTATTGTGACTTACAAATTTGTCAACAAATATATAGCATGTGATATATGGTTGTGATTGCGGAGTCCATCTTCGTAGAGCTCTGATTTGTACCGGATGTGCTTCGACCCCTTCCTTTAGTGTTGCAACGCCTTCAGTAGTCATTTTGTTGGATCTGCTATAAGGATGCCAAATTGGTCATTATAGAAGGTATGGAAAATAAGTAAATTAAATAAAGTATACACAAAGGGATTCTGTATTATAATACTTCTAAAATGATAGTAGTTACAAACACATATAAGAAAATGGCTAGCTACCTCCTGTGTCCTAAGGCTGTCTAAGAAATCAGAAAACACAATATTTAATGTGGTGTTTGGTTTGTCATATTTTTCATGATCTATGAGTATTTTTAATCCTTCTGGTGATGTAGCTCTAGAAAGTGCAACATAAAGTTGGCCATGTCCAAAAACTGGTTGGGGTAAATAGATTCCTATTTTGTTCAATGATTGACCCTGACTTTTGTTTATAGTCATTGCATAACAAATTCTCAGAGGAAACTGCCTTCGCTTAAACACGAAAGGCAGTTCCTTATTATTGTGCACAAAAGATATTCTAGGTATATACACGCGCTGATTGCTGGAAGTTCCAGTTATTATATGCGCTTCTATTACTGTTGGCAGCAATTGAGAAACTAACAGTCTAGTACCGTTGCATAAACCATTCTTTTGATCTATATTACGTAGCAACATGACAGGAGTATTTTTTTTCAGTTTCAAACAATGAGTTGGTATTCCTGGAAAGTTCAACAAATTCAAATATTCTACAGGGTAAGCAAGATCAGTAACGCTGCCATTTCTAGAATGTGGGACCATGGTATCGGTACTAAGGTATGAATGACTTTCTCCGGGACATTTCTTTAAGATGGATTCATTGATGTCGTCAACCATTTCATTCTTTGGACACACGATAGCTCGATTTGCTATTTGAACAGGCGACAGAGATTTCAGGAGTTGTTCATCATATATAAAGTCTATTAACTCTTGCAGTGCAGATCGTGAGGGATAAATTAGAAACTGTTCAGGAATTTCGATAATTTTTGTATCACGACAGCCAATATCTTGGACAGTTCCTACTTTACCGTCACCCACATCTAGTAGCCATTGGGAAAACCAAATGCTATTAGTCTTTGTTTCTGAGATGTCTTTATTTTGCAAGATTCGCATGTTCTGCGTTAGTCTGAACAACTTGAAAAATTGCCAAAGATATGATTGTGAAATAGAGGAAGCTATGATATCATTCTTTGACGCCTTCGGTTTGACAGGCAGCGTTTGTCTAAAATCTCCTCCAAGTAAGATTGATTTGCCACCAAATGGTTGAGATTTGTTGTCTGTGATGTCTCTAAGTGCTCTATCAAATGACTCGAAACATTTACGATCATTCATTGGAGCCTCGTCCCAGATTATCAATTCAGCTTCAAGCAGAAGATGTGAAAGTTGGGTGTTCTTTTTTATGTAGCAGGTCGATTGTTCAGATAATTCTAAAGGGATTTTGAACCTTGAATGTGCTGTTCGGCCGGAAGGTAGCAGTAAAGATGCTATTCCTGAGGCCGCCACGGCTAGGACTACTTTGCCGGCGGATCTTAGTGCTGAAATTATTGTCTTCCAAAGAAACGTTTTCCATGTCCCGCCATGTCCGTATACAAACAGGAGAACTTGCGATGAGTTCTGGAGGTTGGTTAAAACGTAAGTGTAGATCTGCAGTTGATCTGAATTCAAAGATGAATGAAGACTTGAGTGTTCAGCAATTAATGCACTTCTATCATATGCCTTTTCTTCTAGCAAGAGGCGATTTCTAAGACCAGAAATCATTGATTTGCTTGGTAACGGAAGACCGAAATCAGATAATGAATATGAATGAGAGCCCGATCTTAGTAACAGTTCAAGTTCATACAAAATGTAGTCACGTATACAATGGTAGCTGGTTATAGTTGGAGATGAAGAAGAACAAATTCTTGACATTTGATAAATGACATCATCTCCCATCTTTTGCCAGTGTTCGTTCCATAAGGCTACAGGATTTGAAATTTCACAAAAACGAAGCATATGAACAAATAAAGTTCTAAGCTCAGCAGCTGTAGCCCAAGTAGAAGCCTCTGATAAAGTCTGTGACCATTCACGATCATCTCCAATGAGACCCAACTTTTCGCATGCTGAACGGTAATTATCGTATGTAATACCATTAACCGTACGTATATCTTCGAAAGAACAACAACCTACTTGTTTTGTCAAAAGCAATCTCAGATAGAAAAGTTCGCCACATGTTGGATGAATATAGACGAGTCTGCTAATGCTTGGAGTTCTGTTTGTACCTCTACGAAACCAAATCTTGGTATCTCGATGCCAACTGTATGCTGATGGGTATTCTGCATACGTTAAATGAAGACCAGTATTTTCTCGTGGGATGTTGGACGACTTCTCATGCTGGTTATTTGCCAACCATTGTGTTAGTGTAGTGCGAGTAACTCCTGGATTTGTGGCAATGGTAGAAAGCTTTTGAGATGCTTTGAAAGTTATGTTCTGCTTTTTTTCGAGGTGAACAGCTAGTAGTTGAACTGGTGGATGTCGGTGATGTATTGGGAAGTTAAGAATACGCCACACCGCTTCATGAGGGCATATGAAGCGCCCGTCGAGATAGTTGTCTATCTCATTTACCACCTGCGAACGCTCTGTTGAAGGTGCCGAAGGAACGTCTTTGGAGTCCGTGACTTGAAACTTGACTCGATCAGCTCCTTTGGAGATGTATTTGAATAGGTATTTGATTAACATGCTCCAGCCACAGTACTCGACATTTATATGTGCCTCAAATTTTCTACATAAATCCTTGTTGTATGGAACCACGTAACCGTTGTCACGAGGAACGTTCCCTTTTACAAATTCGTCTTCAGTATGACGCCTCTTGTAATGAATGTAACCAGAAGAATCAAACCGCGTTACATTTTCGTAAGGCTTTGGAAAAGACTTGGAGCAAACACCATCAACCATACACGAAGCATTTGTCTTTGCCAAACCGCAGGGTCCATGTAACATACTTTCGGTTATTATTTTAAACAGAACTGGATCTGTTTGTTGGTCTGGCAATTCAGCTGATATGTATTGGTCAATGCTTTCAGCATCACGGATTTTATGTTCTGATGCAACCCATAACAAAGTGTGGCAATGAGGAAGTCCACGTTTTTGAAACTCGATGGTGTACGAATCTACGTATTTAAAAACAAACGAAAACATGCAAGAAACAAATAATCAATATTTGGCAAAGGCGTTTGGCCAGAATTACCTAGGAAAGAAAATTATCAAGAGAAAAAAAATATTTGAAATGCAACAAATACAGAAATAGGTGTGTTATATATACCTGCAGTTACGGTACCAAATGGTTTGGCGTCTTTTAAATACCTTAGAAAAGATTTTACCTTCATCTGAAAAACGCGAGCAATTATGTCTGGCCTATCTTGTGGAGATGAAGCACCAAACTTGAAGACGACACGTTGAATTTCAGGCCACTTGACATTGCAGGTGAATGTGATGAAGTATTGTGGATTTCCATGAACAACACAAATTGCCAATGCATCTTGGTAATGTCTATACATATATCTCGGTCCTTTAGTGAAAGAGGCTGGAAGAATTACACGTTTTCCAATATGACGACCTTCAATATCTCCAGCAGACAATGCATCATATATTCCTTGCAAGAATTCTGATCTAAGCTCACTTTGATTGTTCCGAAGATATTCAAGTCTTTCATGTTCAATAGAAACATAACAGTCTACTAAATATTGTTGAAATAGTCTACCGGCACGAAGTAAATGTGTGTACCGAAGGTGCCTGTCATGAATTTGGAAAGTGTAGAACATATTCATCGTTAAATTTTTATTAGATCTTTGAGAATCGACAGTCAATTTTAACGATGGTGACCATCCACGCTCACCATAGGGAAATAAAAGTGGATACTGTAGAGGCATGTAAGCCGGATGGAGTTTGCTAACTCTATGAGGAATGTTATTTTTAGCGTGTATCACAATGTCGAACTCTTGAACTCCTGAGCTTTCATCAAAAACTATTGCACCTAAACTACCCGAAGCCGGAAGATCATAATTTCTTTGGTTGTGACAGTCATGAAGTCTGATAGTGAACTCAGGAACTTCTGCCATCACACATAGATCCCTAGCACTTTTGAACAGCCGTACATAATCATTATGTTTCTCTAAGACAGAAGCCAAAGTTGAGATAGTATCAGGAGAAAGAGAATTTGCTGACGAAGTGCCAAAGGCAGCCAACCTATTGGAAATCTGATTTTCAGCATCAAAGATGTACATTTGTAAGAACCTTGGTCGCTGGCCAGGTGTAGGACATAAAGACCCGAGCCAATGAGAAATCTGGCCTGTAATTTTGAACACATAAGGTCCTGAGCCACGATTAATTGATTCATCTACTTTCGCTCCAAAAGAAGTCATTGAGAACATAGAATTGTAGGCGCAAATGTTAGACATGAAATGACTGTCATTAAAAAGCCGCCTCATTACTTCAGGTGGCTCAACTGGGAAGTCAATAGAAACTTGTCCATGTCTACAACAGATATAATATTTGGGTCTTTCACTTAAGGGAGAAGACATCACACGTTCATCGAACCAGAACATAGCTCCACAAAACTCACATATATTGTTACAGTCACCTAAATCTATATATTCTGGAGAAGGAGTCGAGCCGCAACAGAATCTGACTGCAATAATGAGTTGGCACGTGCTCTATCAGCGACAGTTAACATTGATGAACGCTGACGTGTTTGACGTGAAGATTGGATTCCCGTATATGCAACATTGGAAGAGGAACAAATATCGGTCTCCTCATTTAACGACTGATTCAAACGCCTTTTTATACGCCGCTTCATTGGCTGCATCCTCTATCTATAATAGAAAACATATTAAGAAAGTAAGGTAAATTGTCATAATATATTAGATATAACTACATTAACCAAGTTAAGATTGTAAAACAAAAAAATTGACAACCCACATTACCTTAATGTAATCGCAATAAACGGCAGACGCACTATAAGAAGCAAACACAACAACGGTACGCGTGCCCCGAGAATAATGTCAGATTGGAGCCGTCGACCAATTTCAAACCCCAACAGTCACAGCTCAAACGATAACCATCTTTGAGTAAGATTGAGACTTAGGTATTTCTATAAAATTAACACTCGACAAAGGGAAGTAGAACATATATGAACAGAAATATAATGGGCAGAACATAAAGATATATACTTAGGAAAAACAATAAAATGAGTTCTTTAGTACTATGGCAAATATTACATAAGAAACTGCAGAAACAAAATGCTGAAAATTATACATAAGCAACTACATATATATACTGTCAGGTAAGCAAACTACGTAATGAAAGAGTTCAAGTAACAACGCAGTCAATGGCTAAAGAACTTATACCATATTGAGTTTACCAAAATACATAGTCAATAAAACACATAAAAAACCTCCTATGATAATGAAAGTCAATATGTAACACAGTAACTACAATTAAAAAGAAAAGATACAAATTACCTAACAAATTGAGAAAGCAGCAAAACACTTGGAACCCTAAAAAATATGTCTCTGAGCATATAAAAGAAGTAGGAGGAATATAAAGTAAAAGGCTTTTTAATTTTGATATTTGAAATCCTTATCTTACAATAAGCACACGTAGCAAAAAATGCCACTAATCCATCTTACATATATGCCAGCGAGAGCTCTAAAGAGAACCCATTAAATATTAGATATAACTACATTAACCAAGTTAAGATTGTAAAACAAAACAATTGACAACCCACATTACCTTAATGTAATTGCAATAAACGGCAGACGCACTATAAGAAGCAAACACAACAACGGTACGCGTGCCCCGAGAATAATGTCAGATTGGAG